>JANHFT010002105.1:119359-138378 GCA_032467955.1 Pseudoxenodon macrops
CATCTTTCCAAACAGCCTCCATGTTTCCAGTGTCTTTTTCCCACTTGGAACTGAACCCAGATGGACATTTCTTCCAATACTAGTAAGGCTAGTTCAGATTATTTGGATGCACTGAGATAATATTTTGCTATGATAGTGCATGTTTGTACTTTTTAAGTACAATAAAAAGAAGTAAAACAATATAAACAATAAAATATTTATTTTAGAATGTACAATCCAAAAGACATCAAAAAGTAAAAAATTCAGAAGGAATATTGCCAGATTCCTTTTGAATTTTTGCCAACGTAGACAAGCAAAACACTTTTCCTACAATGCCTATAAAAACCAAAACATTCAAATATACAGGATAAAACCTTATATTTATTTATGACTGGTCCAATGATAAAGTAAAACCTTGACCATCTACTGGAAAGAAAAAAGAAGTCATTCTAGAATGAAAGCCCTGGGCCACGTACCCATTTGTTTGTTTGTTTGTTTGTTTGTTTACAGCGTACAACTTTATTTGCATTCAAAACAATGGAATACTACAAAGGAAAGGCTGCGTTATTTATAAATAAAGAGCTCTTCAAATGTTTAGAGTTAAGCTATTGTCTGTTACAACACTCTACCCTGGATATGTCCAAAGTATATTTGGTGAGAAAAATACAGATGATGTGTTAGACTCTGTTTCAAGAAAAGTGGCTGACTCATTGTTTAATAAAGAAAAACACTGCCCGGTACTCCTCATTTTATAACAGTAGAAAAAGTTGTCACTGGAGGAAAAATCTATGCAATGCCATACATTTGAATTTTGTCAGGAAACTGACATGAAAAGAAATTTTGAAGCAGATCAAGATATTCTTCATAAGCAGGTGAATTAGGAATAACCACAGTGAATGCAATATCAACTGCATCTTTTTGTCACATCAGTCCTTTAATGCTGAGCCTGAGCATATGGTTGCATCTCCTGCCAAAATAAAATAATAATCTTGTGTCAGTTCTCTTTTAGCTGTGTTATAGTTTATATCATACTTAATCCAGCACTACTGCGTGGAGTACCATACAATGGTCTTACATACTCAATAGCCCCTAAAAATTTAACGGACCAGAGGCTGTACCTTGCCCAAAGTAACAGCTGCTTTCTCCTGAAGTGGGTGTTACCAGAAGGCTCTGAACACCAATATAAGATCTTTCTTGCTTCAGAAAGCCCTCCGAGTCAGTGGCAGATGCATGGCTGGGAGACCCTCTTTAGGAAGAGTTATTAGCGTTCACGTGACGCTGTGTGCATTAGTTTAAGAGGCCGCATGGGTGAGAATCATGAACGCAGAGCTCTAATAAAGCTCTAATTGCCAGAGAGATGTGCTTAGCTCTGTTCTGAATGCTGTTCATTTTAGCGATCCCTTTTGTGTCTGAGACTAAGGAGAGGTGTTAATTACACTCCTCATTTCCAAGGCATAGATTACATTGTCTTGCTGCTGCCACAGGAGCAAGATGGGAACAAAGAACATGCATATTTCATTTGGGGGAAAATAAAACAGTTTAAAATTCCTACCCCCAAAGGACTTTTTTTTTTTTTTAAAAAATTGCATTGTTCAGCATTTGCAGAAGATGCAATTAGCAGAACCGGCACTGCAAAAGTTCAACAGTCAGCCTGCTTTCTTACCTGTGCTTGTTAGCAGCCTTCCACAGTCCCTAGGTAACTTTCCCATTCTCTGATTGATTCATTTCTGCTCCTACAACAGGAGATTAAATCCCAGGAAACATTTTTGTCGCTGTTTTGTTGATACAACACATCTTTCCAGCTCTCTTTTCTAACTTCTTTTTGTCTTCTTCTTTGGCTTTCCTCTGGATTGATCTCAAAGTGGAGATGCAGTTTTCCTCATTATATTTTGCCGAGTCTGTTTTACAAACTTTAGTCAAAAAGTGAAAAATCCATGTTTAAATATGAAACAGTGGCTACTATTTTCATGGAGAATTCAGAAAGAACCTTGAGCAACTTTTATTCAAGGACAAAGGTCTCAACCAGATCAAATATGATGCAAGCAAATTTGCTTGTTTTGGCTTATAATTAGGCCTTAAATGGCACAGAGGCCATCTAGAAAAGGAGCAACACACAATCATCAGCATGAAACTCAGTTAAATGTGCCCCTGTTGGGATTTTTGCCCCTTGAATATCCTCCATGAAAAATTCCCTGCAAAAAGAAAGCCAGAATCACAGAGAATGATAGTTTGACTCCTTAGTTGCCGTAGTGCCACGTTCACCGTGCTTCATGGTTGCACAGAGCTTAGACAACACCTTTGAGGAACATAGTCCTGTGTAAAACTGTTCCCAGTTCATTATCCTACTTACGCGGTGCCTGCACGAGGGTTTTTGTAAATATAAGCTTATGTAAAACAGTATTCAATTTATTCTCCTAATTATACAACACCTGGAAAATTCTTTTCCCCTCTGTAAATGCAAATATAAAATGCAATATTTATACAGCCCTGGAGATACTCTCCTCTCTTATACACATACCTTGCAAGAATAGTCTTCTAGTTAATAAAAATATTGTTTAGAGAATGGGAGGTCCCACTTTTCCTCCTTTGTACGGTACAGAGTTCCCAAAGACACAGATGTTTGCAAAGGGAAACAAAGGGCCAATAATAAAATGTGTGCTGCAATGTTGTAATGCCACTCCATGCCTTGTATAATTGCCCATGCAATACAAGTATGAAAGGGCAGACCTTGCACTGTGACACTGTGATGCACATTTACTAATTCTGCAATCATCTAGATTAGGAAAGTTCAAGTTAACAGAAAACATTGGTAAACTAAGCATTTTCTTGGTGGCTATCAGTGTAATTAATATTTGACATCTTTCTCTACAATTTTCTATTTTGATAATTAGGAAAATAGAATTGTCCAGATTACTTATTTTGTAGCTTGCTAAGTTGTTAGAAAACAGAACATGGTGAACATCAAGGTTCACATCAGAATTAAATAGTTAATCACTGTTCAGTAGACATCTTATTCAGAATTTAACTAATCTTAGCAGAAGACTCTCAAAACCAATTACACTCAGCCATTCATGTTGGCTAGCAATAGCAGAAGAAATAATTCATAACCTTTTATATGTGTGCTCCAGCATTTAACCTCTCAGCTACTTCTTCCATTCTTTCTGAGCCATTTTGCTTTAGGAGATAGTTGAGGTAGTTGTTCTGGAGTACTATGTCTAGTTCTGGATGTCAATCTTGGAAAGAACATAAAAGGAGTGGGAAAAGTGAAAAAGCAGGCAACCAGAATGATCATTTTCCCCATGGGAGAAGACTAGTATATTTGAGACTTTAGCTTGGAAAAATATGGTTGAGGGAAAATATGATTGATGTATATATAATGTGCATAGAATAGAGGAAATCAAAGGAGAGTTTGTTTCTCAAAACAGAAGAAAGGGGGCAATCCAATGTATTTATTTATTTATTTGATTTATATCCTGTCTTCTGTTCACACATAGCATTCCATCCTCCTCTTTTTCCCTACAACAATCCTCTGAGTAGTTTGGGTTGAAAGACAATGATTCACCTTAAGTCACTCAATGAACATCTGTGGTTGGCCAAACACTAGAAGAGGTCTCCTGATGCAGCATTTTAATCACTTCACTGTATTGGCTGTCTCTGACCAATGAAGCTGATTGAAAAAAGACTTAAAATAGAACCACTTCTACATCAGCGGTGGATTTCACATTTTGTTACCACTGGTTCACCACGTACACACACGCATGCACGCTCGCTTTGCAAATGCACCTGGTTTTCCATGCATGCGTTTTGCTTGCTCACGTGCCTTCCACGCATGCGCCTGGCCCCAAAAACGTGCCTAAGTAGAATGGCATAGAGCCGATTTCTGCTACCTGTTCGGGCAAACCGATCCAAACCAGCTGAATACCACCTTGAATCACATATTATACATGCATCACAGATGAGATGATGACAACAAACCTGGATATCTTTGAAAAGAGATTGGGTAAATAAATACAGGGCAGGTATGCTAAGGATTATTGCTCTGAAAACTCAATGTTATCTACAGGTTGGGGCACAGCATATCTTCCAATACCAGTTACAATTGAAAAATGGTGGGAGAAGGGAAAGTGTCCAACTTTTACTTGCAAGGATCCTACAAGATCCTTTATTAAGATTCTTTATTACGAATCCCACTGCAAGAAACAATATTTTGGACTATAATGTAGCTTGGCCAGATTGTAAGTTTCTGGAGCTAAAATTTGACTGATTTATTAGTTACTAACATTTTTATGTCTCCTTTTATTTCCTTGCAGTTTTTGTGTCATACGATAGCAACATTTTCTTTGTTCGGGCTATTTTGTTCCTTAGCCTTCTGGCTCTTCGTGGAGTACATTTCAGGCCATTTCAGTTGTTGGTACACCTATAGTAGGAGCTCATGGTCGAAGTCGAAAACCTCTCAAATAGAGGGGGAAAGTATCAGATAACTGCTTAGAAAGTGTTGAAAAGACTATTCAAGTAAATGAGAGCCAGAGAAGCAGGAAACAGGATCAGTGTCAATTTTGAGCTGACATGAGCATATTGAAACCATTCAGGATTGATCATGTGCGCTACAACTTCTTTCTTTCCTTCTTTCCCTTCCTCCCTCTCTCCTTTATAGTCAGATTTCAGTTGATGAGACTTACACCCAGGAACTATTTTCTACAACAAAATGATGCTTATTTCCAAAGTATCCAAAGGGAGCCTCTCAATAAGGTTTTAAAATTGTCACCAGGCTAAAATTATCAGCAGCATCCTAATTAACTTCCCTTGTACCAGAACCACTAGCTGAGATACTAAATTTTTTTCCATTGTTGTACACAGCGGCAGGTTTGTTGAAGAGCAAATGGGCAGCCATGGATCACTGCCCCCCACCTCGTAATGGGGCCAGAAGTCTTGCTCCCATTTGTTAATGTCTGCTTATAGCTTTGGACAAAATGCTTTTATTTTTTATAATAGTGTCAAAGAGTATTAAGGTATTCATCTACTACTCCTCTTTCCTTTGGGGTTGAAAGGAAAACTTGTGATGACAATTAAAAAAGGAAAGTATCTGCCTATGCTCAATAACACTCCATCATTTTTTTTGCTAGCAGCATACAGGTCTTATTAAGACATACTTCTTAAACTTGCCTACTTACTAGTTATTTTTCAACCATGGTTCCCAACACAGTTACTATACTGTTCCTGAAACAGCTGAAATTTTTTAAGGACTTGCTTTGGCAAGCCATCCAATTCAACTTGAACATTTATGTGAGTCATCCTGCTAATGAGGCAGAAGGGAATGTAGACTGGCGGCTTCTGTAAGTTCAATATCTATTTTAACCTAGCACTTGTAAAGTAGATTGTAAAATATGCCAAAGATATTCTAGAGGCTTGATTTCTCCCCTGTGACTTGCAATGCTGATCAATGTCTATCAGACATATATGACAGAAAAGCAATGTATATGCCATTCTGGGACTTGCTGCCTGCCTATGTGTCTGGTACAAACCAGACACATAATCCAATAGGAAACCCCAAACCTTTGCTTGGAAGAACACGTCTGTTGCCTAAAATAGTTTACTTTACTCAATTCTAGTGTGTCTCTCTACAAGAAGCACAATAATAGTCCTCTTATCAAGTCTTCTGCAATATTAAACCAGATCACAAAATTTAATAAAGCACCAACTGCAATTAAGCTTTAGTACAATAATGCAGAAAAGAATCCTAGATTTTTTCACTGTGGCAAATGAAAAATATCTGTGTTAGTCTATGATACAAAAAAATTTCTGGAGAATTCTTTCATCCTATATATTAGGAGTATCACCCAAGAATCTCCTGTTTTTGAGGAATAACTAATAGACAAGTACTATATTTTATATTCACATACCATGTCAGAATGGTCGTGCATATGGCAACTCCAAATCTCAACTAATAAATGCTCTGTCCTACACATTGACAATAAAAATCAGAACACCAAATACAAGTTGGGTGGAAACAACCTCGTAGATGACCCTCACTCTGTTAAGGACCTAGGAATACTAATCTCAAACAATCTAACAATCCCAGAGCTCAATGTAACAGCATTGGCGAAAAGGCATTAAGAATTGTTAACCTAATTTTGTGAAGCTTCTTCTCCAGTAACATTGTATTCTTAACTAGGGCATACAAAACCTTTGCCAGACCAATTCTCAAATACAGTTAATCTGCCTGGAATCCACACTGTATATCAGACATTAATATGATTGAGAGGTATTTCATGAGAAGAGTACTCCACTCTTCTACTCACAATAGAATCCCTTATGCCACCAGGCTTGAAATTTTCGGCTTGGACAATCTGGAACTGTGCCACCTGTGGTCTGATCTAAGCATAGTACATAATATTGTCTGCTACAGCATCTTACCTGTCAACAACTTCTTCAGCTTCAACCTCAATAATACACAGGCAAACAATCCATACAAACTCAAGGGAAAATGCTCCAAACTCGATTCCAGAAAATACGACTTCAACAACAGATGCCTGGAATGCTCTACCCGACTCTGTTGTTACATCCTCAAATCTTCACAGCTTCAACCTTAAATTGACTAGTACTTCACTCCATTCCTAAGAGGTCTGTAAAGGGGGCATGCATAAGTGCACCAGCGTGCCTACTGATCCTGTCCTACTGTCCCCATTTATTTGTATTCATTTCCTTCATTCATGTCCATGTTCATATTCATACCTGCTACCTTGTAGATGTTTGACAAACTAATAAATAAAAAAATACATTTTATTAAAAATTATAATGTATTTTTCTAGTGATTTTATAAGCTATATTCCAATGCAAGTGTGCGTTTAAGACAAAGATCGGGGTTAAAAATGAAAATGTAACCATAATATCCAGGTTCCATATGCCCTATTCACCGTACAATTTGTTCTGATCTATTCAGAAATACTGAATTCAGAGAGTTATTCTTTATTTATTTCAGTCCTATATTCTTGCAACACAGTATGGAAATCCATTATCTCCCATATTGCAGATAAGGAAGAGGTTAATGCAAAATTGAAAGAAAGTTGTTCATCTCAAGCAATGTTTCTTATAGTGTGGACCTAGAACTTCTGGGAGTCTTCCAAGATCTTATCCGAGGTCTGCAAAATCAAAATTGCCAAGTATGGTTTTTTTTACATTTACACATATTTTATTAAAATTGAACATAAAAAGTAATAGAAATTAATATAGAATAAAGAGAACATAGAGAAAAGAAAAAAGACAGGAAGAAAGAATTATTTGTCAGTTTTGTTGAAAAATAATATAACATTAAAAATCCATCAAATAATCATGAGAAATGCTAGCGCCAGGGAACATGTCAATTTAAATTTTTAATATGGTAAATATCAATAAATATAACCCATTCAAACAAAAGATCTTTTGAAGTCTGTCATAATTTTTAAAAGCAGGAAGGGGTGCTAAGAGAAAAAAAATTAAGAAATACGTTTAGTTAATGTAGCCTTGTGCTCTCAAGATTTGGCTGATTTCAGTTGCCACCTTTGTCATCCAGTATGGGTAATAGCACGGGATTATGAGAGTTATAATAATTCACAACACTTGAAGAACATTAGTTTTCCTATCCTGGACTTCTAACTAGCGGGCACTTTATATCCTCAGAACTATGGGTGGCTCATCAAGTTCCCACTAGCCAGATGGCCCTTAGAATATGATCTATTTCTTATTGCCATTTGTAACAAGAAACCAGTCATCTGTTTCATCACAGTCAGCTAATCAGTCTGATTAGCTGGCTGATGGGAAAAGTGCCCAGTTGTTTTTGGGTTGTTGTTTTTTAATTCCAGCCAGATGATCAGCCTGTCTAGTTGGTTGGCAGAGACCAATTCTCAGGCTTTCAGATGCTAATACATTCATTACTTAGCCATGTGGGAGAATCACTGGGGAGATACCTATAGGAGAAACCACTTCATCAACTATGCTGGACCTATATTGCAAAAGGATTTAGCATAACAAGTTTTAAAAGTTTAACAGGAACTAATTGGCAACCAATGGGGTTCCCAAACTAATTAAGCCATATGCTTCTGGCACATTATATCCATAAACAGCTAGGTTTTTGCATTCTGAAGTAATTGTTTTCCAGACTGCTATTAAAGTTTGTCTCCTTTCCCAACACACCCATGGCACTACAATATTATCTACCCACAATTGATAAATATTTCCACATCTCAATGAACTTCAAAAGGTTTTATAAAGAAAAAGGTATCTCAACCTTTTCAGATATAATTATAGCAGTCTATGAAGTACAATATTTACTTATCAGGTTTTACTTCTTTTGAGCAAGAATCCTAGAATCAAAATGGCAAATGTAAGAAGTTGGGTAATTAATATGAAAATTAGAATTGATAGTCACTATTAGTCCATATTCTAAGTATAAGCAAAAGGATCTATTAATGAAGCAAGAACATTACATGCAATCATGCCAGTCCAGATTACATATAGAGAAGTAGGTAAATAATTATGTGTGGTAATTAATTGTACCAGTACTACAGAGGTGGGTTTCAGCAGGTTCTGAACGGTTCTGGAGAATCGGTAGCGGAAATTTTGAGTAGTTCAGAGAACCGGTAAATATCACTGCTGACTGGCCCCGCCCCCATCAATTCTCTGCCTCCCTAGTCCCAGCTGATTGGGAGGGAATGGAGATTTTTCAGTATCCTTCCCCAGCCACACCCACCACACCATGCCCACCAAGCCATGCCATGCCCACCAAGCCACACCCACAGAACTGGTAGTAAAAAAAATTGAATCTCACCACTGCAGTACTAGTAAACTTTTGTGTTTCCAAGATAGGTATCATGGATATGGTAACATCAATGTATGTTAAGGGAAATAATTCCTTTTTCCAGAATTCTTCTTCACATATAGATTATTTTTTTCAAATAGGAATTACTGTAATATATTTTATCTTTTCTTGGAAAAGTAAGAAGAAGCCTTTTATTTATTTATTTTGCTTTTGAGTCAGTGTTGACTCCTGGCAACTGTGTGGAAAGTCCTTGAGGTTTTTTCAGAAAGGTTTTCACATATTGGGAAAGGTAGATTTAGAGGTATTTTTGGTTTAAAATCATATTAAACCTGTGTCGGGTCCTATGGCCCAATTTTCTTGAGTCTTGCCTCAAAAAAGCAGCAGATCGTGTTTCCATGTCCGTCAGAAGCAACCGAAATAGGATATTGGAGGGCATAAGTTGTCCCCTGGGAAGTCTTCCACTTCATTTTATTGCTGGCTATGAAGAACCCCTAAAATATGTGAGAATGACAGGAAAAAGGAATACAAATATGCACCAACCAATGCTGGTGTTTTGATATCGCCATCTCACTACCTTTTGAAATAATAAAACATAGGTTATGAGGATTTGCAGGTAAGACCTTAACTTGACAAGTCACTGCTGATTGGAACTTCAAGTGCAAAATATTTCAGTCACACAAAGTCCTTCATGATATGAAATAATGCAAAATGCCAAGGTGTTATAACTGTTGCCTTTGTCCAAGACTGCACCCTATCTTCAGCTTGTGTTGCTTCTGAAAGATAATGAATTCTATATTCTTATTGAAGAATACCCCCAGGTACACATTTTCACCATCTGAGGTCAACTTCAAGCAAGTGATTGATTGACCTCAGAACTTCATGGCAGGAAATCTATCCCGTGTCAATCAGGCCATGAGAGTTGCCATTTAAAAGGACTATGATAGATGGATCTAGCAGTACAATGAAGTAGGAGACCGAGTTCCAATTTTTCACAATAGCATAGACCAAAATGTCACTGTATTCATTTGTAATATTCAGACTGCCTGTAAAATTCTGCCAACAATCTTTAAGGGCAGATGTCTCTTTCAGAAGTCCTAAGCAGAACTTTAGGTGTATTTATTCAAAGTATAATGACATTACTTTTTTTCCTGCACAGGTTGTCAGATTCAAAGAGGCAAGAGTAGTTTTTCATCCTAGACAGGCATGGGCATAATTTAAGGAAGACAGGAAGGACAGACACTGAGTGCGTTGCATTTCGAAACACATATTAACCTCCATATCACCATATACGTTGTTTTCAGAGAAATGTGCTGGTTCAGAGTTTTATTCAGTATAGTATGATTGTGATACAAGCCCTTCCTCTTTAGTAGGTGTATACAATGTCATACCACCTGTACACAGGGGTCAGAGATTCCATTTTTTTTGTCATCTACCCTCTCTAATGCCCCCCGTGGATGTCTCTGCCTTTTCACATGGAGCATAAAAAGTAATAAATACCCTGCTCCTTTGCAATTAATCATGAGCATAGCCAAATGTCACCCTGTCATCCAGATCATGAATCTGCATCTCTCACATCCATTCTTTCATATGCTGAAAGAGGAAATGTTGTCATTAAAGGATTCACTGCTAACTGTACAATAAAGAATTTTATTACACCTTACATGTTTCTTTCATTATTTTGCTATAGATTGTTTATTTGTTGTCAATCTTACCTCAAAACATCAGGATGTCATCAACATTTAAAAAACAAAAGATACATGCATTCAGGACTGGATATAATAAGAGTAATTCTTTTAGTTAATGATCATTTCACAAGTTTAAATCAATTTGCAACAATAGGTAGTCAATTTCAATGGATACAACTAAGTTCATGTCATTCCATCACACTGAATCAGTTTACTCAATTTCTTTTATCACTATTGAGATCTGAAATATTACCTTTGACAACCACTTCAAAATAATATGGGAAAGAAGTCTGCTCCAACCCAGTTATTGGGTTGCATTTGTTCAGTTTGCAATATGAACTCTGAGAATGAAAGTTTGTACACAATTAACTGAAAGTAAGGCAGAGAGAACTCAATGGCTTTTAGTTTCAATAGACATGTGCAGTAAATTGCATATGTAATCTTGATGGAGATCATCAATCAAAAAATAAACCCTCAAAGAGCGGCTTTCTTAATGCAATCAACCAGCCTCAATCATAGAATTTTAAAATGGGTGCAGAGTTAGAACCTGAACTTTCAAACCACTTATTTCAAAAGATATTAGTAAAATAGAAAGATGGTGTTTTTAATCTCTTGTCTTTAATCTGTCAAATTAATACAAAATAACCACTGTAGGCCCGTTGTAACAGATGGTAGACTTAGTATCAGGAGCCATGGACACATTCAGTCATTTACTGTGAGTTGCGGTGGCACAATGGTTAGAATGCAATATTGCAGGCTACTTCTGCTGACTGCCGGCTGACTGCAATTTGGTAGTTTGAATCTCACCAGGCTCAAGGTTGACTCAGCCTTCCATTCTTCCGAGGTCTGTAAAATGAGGAGCCAGATTGTTGGGGACAATATGCTGACTCTGCAAACCGCTTAAAGAGGGCTGTAAAGCACTGGGTATATAAGTCTAAGTGCTATTGCTATTACTGTTACTGTAACAGTTGCACATGGATATTAGACCCCGAATATTGATATAATTATGCCTGGCTGCCAAATTTCTACATGTGACAGCAGCAAAAAACAAGCACTCCAGAGCATATAGGAATTTTTAACTTGAGCCCAGTATGCAAGACAATTATGTATTTATGCAAAATTATCCCTTTTAGTGTCAACTTGCCCTGATACAGCACTGTTCTCTTGTGCTGTTTAAAAGGCCCTTTTTTTACTTTATGAAAGTAAAATGAGAAACTGCACAAATTAAGGTTGTTTACAAAAAGAAAAATATGGCTGTTTTCCAAAGAAGTCGATGTACGTGACTTTTTTCTTTTAAAGACTATCAGGACATAAAGCTCTGTCAATGTTGTCTACCCATACTATAGGCTACAGATGCCCATTTTAGGAACTAACAATTTGATTTTCTCATCTTTTATTAATGTAAATCCAAACATGCTTGCCTGAAAACATTTCCATTGCAAGTAATATAACGTCCTGATGGGGGAATTTCAAAAGCTGATTAATAACATATTCAGATGTGAAGACTTCCTAGATTTGGCCTAACAGCTGCCTTGAGCTTAAATTAGATGGGTGGATTAGTGAACCAGTCAATTCCCTCAGCATCCTATTCACAAACTTTTGGGGTGTCCCTATTGGGGTATTACTAGAAGCAGATATTTTATTTCATCTTTTTTTGGTCAATATTCATTTTTCTCTTCCCTATTTTTGCTTTTTTTAAATTCAGATTCTGCTTTGCTGTATCTCCCTATGTATGTGAAGGGAGGCACTCTGAGACAAGAGATGCTCCTAGTTTGTTGTGACTAACTGCATCTTTGTTGTTGCTATTTTCTTTTTTTAATTCCAAATGTTATGCCAGAATCAAAAATTGTGTGTGCGTGCGTGTGTAATAGAATAGAATAGAATAGAATAGAATAGAATAGAATAGAATAGAATAGAATAACAGAGTTGGAAGGGACCTTGGAGGTCTTCTAGCCCAACCCTCTGCCTAGGCAGGAAACCCTACACTTCAGACAAATGGTTATCCAATATCTTCTTAAAAACTTCCAGTGTTGGAGCATTCACAACTTCTGGAGTTGTGAATGCTGCAACATTGGAAGTTTTTTTTGGGGGGGTTTGTTTTCTACTGAACATGCGCGTACCCATGAGGCGCGCCCCTGCAGTGTGGGAGGCAGCAAACCAGCAGCAAGGTAAGTTAGAACCCACCCCTGCCTCTGTCCCTCTGCATAAAAATAAGACAAGCTATGTATTTGGTTCATCCACTTTGGAGGCTTGTGAAATGGATAATAGTAATACTTTTACCAATCCTATATTTAAGTTTTTATACTATGCTATTTATAGTATAACTGCAGCTATACCACATAGGAATGAATCCAGTTATTTTACAAAGCTTTAATCTGAGCCCAAAACTAAGGGGAGGAAAAATATTTCAAGATCATTGATAGAATAACATGGAAGAAAGGTTTAGCTGCTAGTTTGGGACGTATGCAAGCAGGCCTTTTCATATCAGCGCTGAAAACAGAAAATGTCTATTAAGTCCTATCTGATCGAAAGGAGATAAATACTAAGACTGAAATAATTTAGCCCCAGTTCATACTATAAACCAAACATGAACATTGTACATAAAGTATTCTTTTATTTGATGTAAGGCTTGAGATGAACTATCCATTTCTATAAATTGCAGCAGCAATTCTCAATACACCTGTATTCTGAAGGTGGGAGATATGACCCCTCAACACTATCCTAGCCAATTATACTAAACCCAATATCAAAGAGAGAACGTACAAACCTGATCCCCAAGCAATATCAAATCAGCATACATTTCTATTAACCAACACTGTAGTTTAATAACTTGGCATTAAATCCAATTAGAATTTTTTTTCTTAAAAAAATAAAGCTGAAAAAGGAGAAAAACAACAGAAATACGGTTCTAGTAACCATAGTAGTTTTGAGTATGGTGGACTTTGAAATCTTTGGCTTCTCAGTGATCAAATTCAATCCTACCCAAATTGTCTAAAGAAATAACCATTAAGCTGGTTCTTCATTTTCTATGAAAAAGTTGCTATGGTCATTTTCTAAGTCTCAACTGGATTGATTCCAAAGCATGAGCTAGATTTAGATCAATTCATACAGGTCTAGAAATATATTGAAAGATTGCTTAATAGCATTCGGGTACAGTAAAATCTTATAAACAAATGAGCCTAAAACCAAGATTAACATTTGCAACATAAGTGGGTATTAGTCTGCCCAAATCTTTAAAATGTCTGCAATGAAATGGCTGAAGACCTTGACTGTTAGGACTGAAAATGCATGTGCTATTAACCTGTGTTTCTGTCATATCGTGCTTGAAATGATGGAGTGCTCATACCAATTTGGTACATAATAATAGCACATTGCTATCACATACATTCTGTACTGCATTTCATGTTGAATGCACAAAAAAGGTATTCCCAAGGCTACGTCAACATGCTTCCCATAAAAAAAGCCATTACCTTTTAATCTGTATTGTTAAAGAAATGCTTTACAATCTTTCTTAAAGCTAAACTATTTGGTATGTTCTCAGTTACAACGTATATAAAAATTAGTATAACTTTTACTAATTCCAATGTTGGGGTTGAGACAGAATTAACAATTTCAAAAACAAATTAGTTATCCATTCTAGGGTTTTTCCCCCCCTGTAATACTTATGTGTGAAATATGAGTCTTTAATCTTTATCATATCTGTTTTCTTTAACTTTTCTCTTGAATAATTTTCAATCATTTTCTCCAAGCTGAGCCTTCCATGTTTCAACTCAGCTGAAAAAAGACAGCTTGGAGTGGATTTATAGAACAGAAACAGTGAAAATTTGGGAAAGCTGCACCTTTTTATCCTTTATTTAGTTATTGCCTAGTAGAAAGATTGAAAGCAATATATTTGCATTCATTAAAAACTTGCCACTTTGATTTCAGTGGATCTGTGTAAAAATCACAAAATCTGGAAACAGCCTTCATTCTGCTAATGGATTGTATATTCCTATTCTCTTGACAGAATTGGCATTGTGTAGCCACCATCTAGTTAAACTTTTCTGACAAGAGCAAGAAAGATTTCTGGTTAGAGGACCATACTACCTTCCATATGTGAGAACTTGCTCACATAAATTGTTATGCCACTTGGCGAAATTCCCATAATCCCATAACATAGTCCATTCATCCCTTTGGAAGAGGCAGGGTTTTTAGGATCAGAACATGACAAAAACATTACCTTTTGTCTATACCCATTTTGTGGATTGGATCTAACACACCCATGTTTAGGATTGCCTTGTTTAGGCACTATCCAAAACAAAATATTTTGTACTGAATATGAAACTGCCTTATATGTTCTTCCTAACTTGCCTGAGTGCCTGCAATTTTAGATCTTGTTTGAGGGTTTTGGCTGAGACAAATTCCAGAGAAGGCCTACTGGGAGACTGAATAGGGCAAGGCTGGTATGCCTGCTTCTCTTTCCCACTCTTCCACTTATGCGCTGGCCTATCCATTTATTTATTTGTCAAATTTGTATGCCACCCATCTCACCTAAGGTGACTGTAGGCAACTTACCGACATTGAATAAAATGCCACAAATCGTAAATTTAAAAAATTCAATTAAAATCCATCTATCCGTTGATCTCAGCACCTTCCTTTTCTTACTTCCCTCAAGCTGTGTCTGAATCTCTGGACATTGGCTGCAATGGGTCTAGGACAATTTGCCTTGGCCAACTTGGCACAGCCAACTTGCTGTGAGAAAACACCAGGGCCAACTTACTGCAGGACAAGAGTTAAACTAATATTGAAGAAATAGTAGAATAGAATCATTAAAGAAAGGAGCAAAAGGAGGGACAAAATAAAATGTGAACGGCAAAAATTAAAATATTTTTTAATCATTTTAAATAGATTGAATGGTTAAATTGTCCCACAGCAAGTTGTCCCGTGATGAGTTGGCCATGGCACATTGGCAGCAGCGAATTGACCATGGCAATTGTCCCATTCTGGGTTGCAACACCTAAGGGGAACAAGGGAAGGCAGGCTGCAGATGAAGCCAAGGATATTGACAGACAGGGCTCTATCCAGCTCTAATCTTTTGAAGGCCTTTATCTTTCCCTTAGTCATGTTTTGTACCCCTTATTTTCCTTCTATTGAAATATACTAATGTCAATAAACAGTGGGTTAAATACACTGTCAAAATTTAAAATTACAAACTTTAAAATATATTTCTTGATTTATGTCACTTCTTCCATCATTGCAAACCAAATTCCCATTGCAAACTTGCCCACAAATTTTACTATTCTAACGCATATGTGATTTATTTTCTCTTATATAAATGGGTGAAAATATCATGGAACATACATTTCATCTTATAATGGTAACAATTTATTGTTGCCAACTTAAAATAGTGGTAATATGACATTTAAATATTTATTACATGACACGTTATTAAAAACAAGATCGTTAAGGTCTGCATTCACATCATTAGTGTTTGTAAATTCAATTTTTTAGTCTTGCAGACTAGTTGAATTCAGAAATTTCATTTCTGTTAGTTTTGGTGATCTGAAATGACGTTAGAGCTGTTTGAAGTTGTGGTCTACACAAAATTACCTCTTAAGAGCTCTTGTGTTTGTTGCTGAAGAGTGGAAACATTACCATGAATGTACAAAACATCTGACCAGCAGGTATTGGAAAAAAAATGGTATTCAGGTAATTGCCTGGATCCTGTAATAAATTAAAATCTTTCAGAATGACTAAGCCTCAGAATGTCCTCTTCAGAAGGTACTGAAATGTTCCTTTTATGACCCACAGAACTGTCTCTTTTTATGAGGCAAGTGTAGAAAAAAAGACTCAATAGGTGGTTGGCTACACTGGCAAATGCTGGGTTTAAAAGAGGGCACTGAAGAAGATTGCTCAAGTGAATTGAAAAAAGGTTGAAGCAAACTTCTCTTGAGGTCTCCCAACACTCACTGAGTGGGTTGGTCAAATATGTCATACTGAGACACACGGCACTGAGGCAGTCAGAAGGAAAGCGGCTCTACAGTGCAAGGCCACCTGGGTTTAGTTGATTTTTGTTTTTGTTTTCAGTCCCAGAATTCTCTGACTCACATCTCTTGAAGAAGTTGTTTGGCAGGCTATCCATCAAACCGCCTTCTAATGTCTGCAGCCCATCATCATCATCTCATGAACCAAATGAGCTACTGAACTTGTCATACCCATTCCTGGACAGGTCTTCTGTAGTATGTCACGCTTTGCTGGACCTCTTTATTTTTGAACTGGAAGATTGTGTATACCAAGACGAGGATACACAGAGATAAAATGCAGGGGATCACAACTGCAATTGCGTTAACGGTGCTAGGCACATCGTTTATAGTTACCATAATATCAACATCATCGTGAGAGAGGCGTCGGTCTTTGCTTCGTTCAACTTCCTTCTGGTTGCAACCCATCCAGTCTTTGAGAATCGACCTAGGATACCCTGGCTCCACAGTCAGCCTCTGGTTATCAAACTTCCAGTATTCCTTACCCTTATAAAAGTAAGTATAAACTGAAAAAGAAAGCAGAGATTACTTCATTTATGCACCACTAGAATCACAGTTGAAATCAGTCATTGAGGCCATTATGTATAGGAAACCAAATTAAAGCTTCTCAGACAAATTGCTGTCCAGAATTGGGCACAGTTTTGAAGTGGAGCCTAATAAACAGAATAGAGTGGAATGATTACTTCTTATGATTTGGTAATTGCATTTTTTGATGCAACCTAAAATTGAATTGTCATTTTTTTCAGCCACAATATATTTTGGCTCATATTCAGTCTGCAAGCAACAACAATTCCAATATCTTTTTTGTGACTATTGTTAACAAGGCATCATACACATCTGCATTTATTTTTGCTTCATAAGTGAAGAATGTTTTACTTGTCTTTTTAAGATTTATTTTTATTTTCAACCCATTTCTCAAATCTATCAGCATAATCTTAAATTTTACTTCTTTCCTCCAGACTATTAACTACTGCAGTCAATATTGTATCATTTGCAAATCTGTTGTATTTTTTCATCATCTTAACCAAATAATAAAATACTGAAAAATAGAGGACCCCAAACTGATTTTGACACCCCACTCAACATACCATATTTTTCGGAGTATAAGATGCACCTGAGTATAAGACACACCTTAGTTTTGAGGGGGGAAATAGGGGAAAAAATCTGTCTACCAGGTATTCATCTGGCTAGCGTCCTTAGTCTGGTGAGCTTCAACACATTATTTTATCCTTGGTTAGGCCTGAATTAAAGCTTCTAAAGCACAGCTGATAGAGAGAAGCAATGAAAAAAGCCTGCAAAGACTTAGGGCTGAAAAAAAAAGCTTCGTTGGAGGGAGTAGCAATGAAAAAAGCCTGCAAAGATCGCTTCACTTGCTAGCACCTGTTAGGGCTGAAAAAAAGCTTCGAAAAAGCTACATTCAGAGTATAAGACGCACTCAAATTTTCAGCCTCTTTTTTTTGGGGGGGGGAGTGGGTCTTATACTCCGAAAAATATGGTACCCCCTAAAGTCTTCGCTTACTCTCACGAAACAGTCATTTAATCACTCAAAACAGGAAATCAGCTCTCAGGGTCCTGTTCTTGCAACCAGCAGCTATTCTGGAGGTGATCTTTTGACCCCTCTCACCATTGAATACACAATTCCTCAGAACACACAACTTCCTTGACCATTCTCCTTTATCTTGGTTATCTTTTCCTCCTGTTGAATGAATTCCACTGGAAAATTCCTATTTACTCTCTCTGTGTTATGCAATCCCGGATAACCAGGTATTGTTATTACCTGTGCCGTTTCCACTATACATTGTACTTATAAACAAATCTGTGGTTGAAGAAAAAGATACACGGCACTAGTATCTAATAATTGTCCTACCTGGGCACTAAACAAGACTGGGCACAGACAAAACTGTTCTCGAAGAGTTTGAGAAAATATTACAATCATGCTGTGAATGCCCTTGAGTTTTAACTTTGCAGGGTTTTTTCCCCCAAGCCCTTTTGTTCAGCTCCACATTATAAAAAACTGAAAACAACCATTACTGTTTTAATTCGTGAGTTCCCTGTGGGTTCGGAACCTAGGAAAATAGAATTTTAAAATAAAATTTAAGAATAAACATGCTTTGAGTATGAAAACATTTAAATTCTGGGGTATGTGGTTTTTTTTGCTTACACTATGGTTTAGGTAAACTACAGTTTTCCATGCTTGACATTACAGGAAACAGCTTAATAAGCAAATATTCTCTTCAATTTTAATTTCCATCTAAGACCAGTTAGAAAAATAAGTGAACACACCAGAGTAGGTGAAAGGAAACATAAAAAGAAAATCGAAGGCAGTGGGAATGGGGATACTTAGGCAGCATGTCTGGTAAAACAAGGGATGGGATTAGGAATGAATAATTAATACTGCAGACTGAATATGTAAGTACCGTATTTTTCGGAGTATAAGACGCACCTTCCCCCCCCCCCCAAAAGAGGGTGGAAATGTTGGTGCATTTTATACACCGAATACAGCAATTTTGGCCTCCTGAAGCCCCGCCCTTGCATCCCATT
>JANHFT010002105.1:138478-149653 GCA_032467955.1 Pseudoxenodon macrops
TGGAGGCAAGTTGTTCCACTGATTAATTGTTCTAACTGTCAGGAAATTTCTCCTTAGTTCTAAGTTGCTTCTCTCCTGCATTAGTTTCCATCCGTTTCTACCTTCAGGTGCTTTGGAAAGTGTGTGTATATAATACACACACACCACACACACACTTATGTACAGAGAGAATTGAAAAGTAATACCAAATATAGCTAAAATAAGACAAACGTTAACCAGAGAAGTAAAACAGATTTATTTTCACTAAGATGACAACACACATAATGTTCCTAAATCAATTATTTGGGAGAAACCCACATTTAGTTTTTGTATATTTACCTTGCATGCAAAATTAAAACTGGCCCTTAGTATTAACACAACTAGTTGCCTGGTATATTTTATTTGAGTTAGCGCCAAATTAGACGAGGCAGCATAATTCACTCCATTAGAAGTGGATTGAATGATTGTAAAATAAATAAACAAATTGGAGCTCCAGTGCAGATTCTGGCCCTAATGGGGAGTAGATATCAGAAGGAGTCCAATAGCACCTTTTCTGATAATAAACTTGTTTGAGCCATAATGTTGAACTGGTATCTATTTTTTCCTCTGCAAACTTTGCCCTGTTTGTATTACATGGGATCTAGAGGAGAATTGCTGGCAGACAATGGTAAATACCATATTACAGGAAGAATATGCGAAGGCACTTCTAATCTTGTGCATATATTTGTTTGGTTCTATAACAGTACTATTGATATAAATATAGGAGCAAAGTACACATCTGGATTTGTTTTAAGTCTCGTTCCCATATTAACATTATAGTCCTGTTGTTTCTAGGGAGAATCTGCTTCAGGTTGAGTAGTTGTCTATATGCAAGAATGGACATGTACCCTAGGAGTGCCTTGGAAAGTGTAGTACCATCCAGTGTGGGTTGTAATTTAAATGACTTGAGCTGTAAGCTATAGATAACAACTTGTGGTGCTCTTTGAACAAATTCAGGTTCTCTTCATTTGTCTACTGATCTTATTAGTTGGGTGGCTCAGTCACCATTAGCTGAGCATCTCTGACAAGTGGGTTAGATAAATGTAGTTGCAACATAAATCCTGGCTATAGATTTGATAGTACATCCACATCGAAACATAGCAAAGAAGTATCGCTTTCATCTTCCACAAAATAATATCAGATCACTTTAACTTCCCAGGATACTCTACTGGAAATCTCAAAGTCGACCATTGTGGAAAAAAATAAGAGTTTAATAGCATGACTGAGTGATTGCTGAACTCACATATATCAAAAGTTTCAAGCTGTCTCAGAAAATCTCAACAATGTATTTTTAACACATTATAATCAATAATCAGTACACTTATATTTCTCATATGTATCCTGCATCTACATAAACCTTCCTTTTCCCTCCCACCCCCAATTCAGCTCAATTTAAATTCTACATGAGTTTAGCCACTCTATGCATCTAATTTAGCGAGCCTCAGTTTATTACTAGTGCTTATGCTGAAAAGAATGCTACCAGAGTTCTGATTTTTGCCTATCAAAAATCCTACAATAATGCTTGCTAAAAAAGTTCTAACCAATTCTCTGCCACTATTACTACAATCCAGGGAGGCTACCCTGGTATGCTATTTGCTTTGGAAAGAAAGCTTCTATTCATGCAAATGCAAGTGTTTTTCCACTACCAATTTCCAATAGGGTGGCACCCAGTTCACATCGGAAACACGTGAAGAATGAAGAGTCAAAGATGTATTTTTCCCTAGTAAACAGTTTACAAATTGCAAAAATTATATATATTTTCTGCTTATATTCCTCAGAGTGTCAAACAATGATGGTGCACATCTCTGGTGCTGCTTAACAATTTGTTGCATATACTCAGACTGTTAAATACCCAATTCAATTAGAAATAAAATAAAGCTTCCATTTCCAAAAGCCTGATTTTCACATCAGCATCAGCTCTTGTTTATTGCATGTCATCTGAAAATATAAGTCGTTGAGAATTGGACATTATGTTGATTTAGCTTCTTTTCTTCCTTTCTTTTCCTGGCATTCAGTTCAGTATATTGATAGTAAGGTCCCATTTTTTTCATTATCTTTGGAATCTTTGCTTTTTCAGATGTTTTTTTCTAACTATTAATATTTTAATACATTGGCTTGAGCATTTTCTACACAAAAATGCAGAGCACTGTTTTCATTATAATTACTATTGCAAAACAATTCTCACTCCTGTCAACTCTACAATTAATATTTTATAATCAGTTGCTTGGTAAATCTTTTCCATTATAATCTACTAACAGGGGGATGTTGCATAAGTCAAAGAAGGATATGAAATAGCCTGAAGCCCAAATGGTGCACGTTAACGTTTCCCCTCTAATTGCTCCATGTCACAAAAGAATGATGACTTCTGGCATTTTCTTTCCTTCAACAGAACAAAATTAGGAACTGAAATACTTCTAAGTGTTGCTCCATCACAACTGATTGATTCCCATCAAATCTGTTTAACCTAAAGTCAGTCTCCCAGCCCAGAACTGCAAGTCTTTGATTGCTTTCTCATTTGGGAGGATGGATAATGCTAATGGTAACTGTCACTTCTCCTTCTTCCCTGGTTGCTTGGACCCCAAAGGCCCAGTGGAAATATGAGACAGTTTCACACTTTGTATGGCAACTGCATTTCTCACGGCTACCTTAGTCCCCCAGTAGTCTTTCCCACAGCAAATGCATGTATTATGTGCAGTATTAATAACGGTACATTGCTAATCATATCATATGCAAGATTGAGGTGTGTGTGTGTGGGAAGGTTGGGATGAAATTACCGAACATCTAAGTAGTGTGGGAAACATTCACCTAATGTGGTGCTATATCCATCATGGATTAAGACAGAACAGTAAACCACAAAGGGCTATGGCTCTGTGCAATTATGTATGCATTCCACAGCAAAACACAGCTGTTAAGAAGGTTGTGGTCAGTACAAAATCTATTAACCAAGGATCACACAGAAGAGCTTTGTTATTTGTTTTTCTGGGTCAGTTTAAAGAATTGGAATTAACTTGGAAATCCATAGAAGGCTTGGAGCTTGACTTTTTTGTGGAGGTACCCCTTCCTTTGTGTATCATTCCAGACATTAAGAACTGCCAGAATGGCCTTTCTGAAGATGCCACCCTTTTCAGAGATTCAATTATGTGCATCAGAGGAGAGGATTTCCTCTGCCTTATTTCCAGGCCTTGGAATGTACTCTAAATAATCGTGATTGGCCTCTTCTGTCTCTGCCTTTAGAAGAGCAGCCAAGATGCATCTCTTTGTCCAGGCTTTTAACTGCTTATTAATTTCAGGAATTATTTATTTGTCTTTTTTATTGTATATATTAATTACAATCATCTTTTGTGATAAAATAAATGGCTATATATTGAATAGTAACCATCATTCTTAAAGCATGCCCTCAGACTCTTAAAAACAAGTAGGATGGGTAAGAACAAAAAAAACTTTCCCATGAGAGTTTGTCCAGATTTTTAGAAGATCTATAAGAGATCCTCTTTCTTATCACATAAACTTTTACAACTCGTTTTAATGGAAAATTGAGAAAGAACTTCCTCCCTTCTGCACCCAAATTTTAGAATTCTTTGCCAGAGGAAAACAGTCATTTCCCAACTTTGAGGTCACTAGCCTATTTAGATCCATTTGTTTGCAGAGAGATTCCAATGAGCTGATCAAAATACTGACAGTTATACTTACAGTTTTTTGCTGGGGAGAAAACTGCAACAGAATTAATAATCACTACTGATTTTATTCATATTACTCAGAATCAGTGGTATGGTATTCCTCTCATTCTTTTTATTAAAAACAGAATTTGAGTAACTTTGTGTTCTTATTCAGTAGAGGACAAGATTTGCTAGATCTATTTAACTTAATCTGCCAATCGATTCTGCCTAAGGGCTCCATATCAAGGCCTAATCTATGAAGAGTCTACCTTAAACCTACAGTTGACAATTTCATTAGATTTGGTTATTCCTATCCATGGAATAAGAACATGTGTGCACATACTTAATGATTTTTTTTCAATAATTCAATTTTTTTGGTTTGCAAGACAAACAAGGACCACTAAAAATGCCAACGCATATTGCTATGTACTATATAAATTTTACAAACCTCTTTATAAGAAGGAGCAGGGAAATGGGAAGGACTACACTTTTTTAGACTATACTTTTTTATGAGTAGACATGTCAGGTTAATTATTCCCTTTAAGTATAATAAATGTCAAATATGAAGCTTCCATGATTCCCATGGTTTTACCTACTCTTTACTTCCACTAGCCTTTTCTCCATTAGCATCTTCCAAATGAGCAGGACCTTAATGTCTATAATCTTCAAACAGTATGATCAAAGGATTGTTGGGTTTATAGGAATTGAAATCTAACTTATCTGAAGGGCATCAAGTACGGAAAGGATGAATTAAGCTCTAGGGTGATCTTGGGGCCTTAAGCAGGAAAGCTTAATAAAGTTTGGAGCTATATTAAGCAGGAAAGGAAACTGAGTCTTGGTGTTAGTTTTTCACTGCAGCAATTCTTTCAGTTTACATTTACCCTTTTTCTTTATTCTGAAGCCATAAATTCCTTGCTGGGTCTCCACTACAACTGATCATTGGCTAGCTTGCCACCTTGTCAGAATCACTAGCGAGAATAAATTTCTTTTCCCTGAGGGATTGGTTTCTTTATGGGTTTCTCTCTCTCGTTGCTTTTCTTCCCTGTATAATATGGATAAAGAGCCTTTGGCATTATATGCTTGAAAGTTACATTCCTCTTCTAATCGATCAGACAAGCAGAGTAATACCACTATCTGATCTACCATTAATTAAAGAGACAATTATCTTAAGAATCCACAGGCTAACATTCTCCATGATTAGTGAAAGATCATTATCTGCTCAGATAAGAATTCTAGTTATATTAACAACAATGTATCACGACTGATAATATTACACTCATATATTACTGGGCTAGAAAGCACATTTCACTGATTGTTCTTTCTCATCATTAAAGCATATTCACAGAACAAATATTTACTGATTTGAATATACACTTAGTTGGCTAACCTGCCCTGGAACAATTAATAGCAGACACAGAACCGAATTGTGGGTATTACATGGAATATAATCTAGGGTTCCCTGGTTAGTATGGAATTTAATTATCTAATTTTAAACTGCTCTAATTATTTTTGGCAAAATAGCAAAAACAGTTATCTTTACAAATGGAAGATAGCTACAATAACAAGACCTTAAACAGTCCTTCCTTCCTGTCACATTAGTAATTATAGATGCAATGTCAGGAGCTTGTTTAGGACTACAGGCATCCTAAATTCTGGTTAAGGAAAACCCAAGGGTCCGGAAGAAATCGATGAAATATAGACAGATTTTTCTTGCTTTTAGCAAAAAGGCATCTAATTGCTCTGCTGGATCGGATCAAAGGCCTCTCCCGTTTTTGTACAATGTGCAATTTTTAATACATGCTAATCCTAAACATCGGGAATGTGACTAAAACAATTGACACAAAATTCTAATAGTCCAGCTAATATAATAACTGTTTAATTATAGACTTTTAATTGATGTATCAAAAACTCTTCATCCAGGATGGATCATGAAATGAAATACAACCTATTGGATAGTGAGAGAGACATGTTGCCTTATTTTCCTCCCTGTTGTCTTCTTCTTTAAGATAGAAAGTACAAACTCACTGATTTCTGAGGGGATTCCTTATTAAGACTAAGAAGTGTGAGATAAAATATTTTAAAAGGGGGGGCTGGGAAACCCTTAACAGACTATGGAATGTCCTTTTGTCTGTGCCAAGGACTATAATCGCCAGGCAATGACCCAGACTAATGACACAATAAATTTAAATTCAGGGGCAGGGTTGGGTTCCAGATCCTGCTACAGCCGGTTTGCTTAGGGACATGCCGTGCATGCACGTGCATGGTGCAGTACTTTTGCACAGAACCAAAAAACAAGATGGGGTCACCTATGGTGTCACCAAGAGAACCGGCTCAGGGCCATGGCAGGCTTGGGTCGCTGCGGGTTCTAGCAAACCAGGCCGCCAAGTTACTAACAGTTCCATAGAACCAGGCCGAACCTGTAGGAACCTCTAGTCATGGACTCATGATTAGTTTCTAGGTGTTTGTATTAAGCCAAGGCTTAAGCGCCATATTCAGTCTACCTTCCACTTTAATGGTGAATTCAATGGTGAATTACCACAATTTTATGTATGGTCAGAGGGAGCAGTTTTTATAATTGGGACAACAATAAATACAAAAGAGCTCAGCCACAGAATATTTCTTTCATTGGGTGTAGAGAGCTCCCTCCCTTCCTTCCTTCCTTCCTTCCGTCCTCCCTCCCTCCCTCCTTCTTTCTTACTTCCTTCCTCCCTCCCTCTCTCCCCCCTTCTTCCATCCTTCCTTCCTTCCACCCTTCCTTCCTTTTGGAGGAGAATTATCAAAAAGAAATGTTAACAGAAAGATATGTAGTCTTAGTCATGCTCATTAATTTGGATTAAGGAAGGAGATCTGTAATCTATTAAACTGATTTATGTATAAAATTCTGTCCTTTATGTCCTTTATGTGTTAGAGTGAAATACATCTAGCAGTCCTTGCCTGGTGTGCTTCTCATTATAATGAAGATCCTCTTTCTCATTACTATTTCTAGCTAGCCCCAAGGAAATTCTCTACGTTTCCTCCTACTAGTTTTCCTGCTCTTGTGAGGCTGAAAATATCATCTCATAGAAGAGCAGTTTGAACTATTTTTGAATTATTATTAAGATTCAGAGTATGCCTTAAAAATGCTCTGTTCCTCCTAAAAATGAAATGTTAAAAAAAAAGAAAAAATGCAATGTTTTCCTACAAAAAAAGATGTCTATAATAAAACTCACCATTGCAATCAGTGAGCATAACAGTTTAAGAAAAATGCACAGGGATAAAACAAAGATCAATGCAAGCATTCTATGTATGAAGGATCCATATAGGAAAATGAAGACAGCATTGAAGATTCAGAGTGAAGATTGGTGGCCATTACTTATTACAAACAGACGCATATGACAGATAAGACAATCAGGGTGATAAAACTGTCACAGTTTTTCAGCTGTACATAGTAAACAAAGATACAAACAAACATCAGGTCAGCAATGCAACAACACAAGAAAACATAGTTTCTTTTTGGTTTCAGCAGCAGAGGTTCTCAGATTTCACAATAAATTTGACTCCCGAAAATGCTAATTGACACAGAGGAACTCACCATGTGAATTAAATTTTATTGGTAATGGGGTTGGGTGAAAAATAAATTTACCTAGTGGTTTTAATAATAATTTTAATAATTTAATTTTTGACATCAAATAAAACAATGACAGAATGTTATCACTTTATAAATAAGACCATTTCTCTGGAAATAAATGAAATACATTTACAACAATTATTAATAGGAAGAATAAGTTTGTTTACTATTGCATTGTTCATAAAACAGAGCTCATGTATACATACAAGTTCTCAGGAGTCTGATTTAATTGAAAATGTTATTTCAGACAACCTGATCTTCTAATATGTGGGAATAATTATATTAACTTGAATTAATGTGATTTTAATTATGTTTAAAATTACAGTAAATCAAATTTGTGTTCACTCATTTTGCACCACCTTATTACCCCAGTAACATAACCCTTAGTCCTTCCCTAGACTTTCTTAAATTTGGCATACAGGACCTATGATGCTAATGGCTCTGTTTGTTTCATAACTCAGCTGGGTTTTGTCTTGTCATTATTTCTTTCACCAAAATAATTATGGAAAGCAATTCAAAATAACTTTTCAAAGGAGCATTTTAAATTGTAGAATTTATAGCTTGGATGCTTTTAAGTAGGACTTTAAGAGTGGAGAAAAAATGCAAACAGAACCCCCCAGACAAATTTTATCTTTAGAACAGCAAAATCTTTTTGATCTAAGTTACTTTACATAGACGGGAAAAACTTTTCCCAACAGGTAATAGCCATCTGTCCAACAATACTACATTGGAGCTTCTGTTAATCCCTTAGCAATTTAAACAAAACAAAGCAGACCCATCTGTAAACTATGAAGAGTCATTCATTAATGCTTGCAAAAATTGTGATAGGATTTGGGGAAGGAAGATATATCAATGCAAATTATTACTGGGATTGTTGAATAAACAACAACTTGCTAGATTGTATAACATTTTAATAAATGATCTTGACTCAGTTCTTTGTTTGAAAACTAGATCTGCAATATCATGAAAATAATAGGACAAATTAATAGTAGCTCTCACACACACACACACACACCTACACACCTACACACACACACACACACACAAACACACATTTCACAGTGCTCACGCAGAAACACTAATTAAAATAGGTCCACGTTCCTATTGAATCCTGCTGGTGACAATGCTACATTGTTCTCCAAAGTCCCCCTGACAATAATATAAAATTTAAATTAAAGCAATACATTTATGGCCAACTGAAGGTTTACAAAACAATATGCAAACTTCAAAGCTTCCAAGAACGCTTTATTATTCATGATGATTTAAAAGAAAAAAATAACAGGCTTGAAAACAAATAATGTTTGGTTTGAAATCAGACCTCAGTTTTAGTTTAGGGGAAAGGTCTGAAGTTCTCTTTCCCTTTCTTGAAGCTTGTAATAAAGCGTAGGCTTTCTCCTTCTCCTCTCCTTCAGGTGTGGAGAAGAATACAAAGTTCTGGTTCTTGCAGTTCTGGCAGCCTCAATAATTTTTATTTGATGCTGCTGTAGCATGTCTTTGATGTCGTTCCATCTTCTTTTTTGTCTCCCTCATGTTCTTTGGCCTTCTCTTCTTTTTGTACATGCCTTTTATAGTATAGAATCTCAGGACATTCTTTCCAGGTGAGCAAACTACTTAATTTATTGTTTTTGTATGTTTTTTCAGATTGCTTAATTGTTTAATATTGCTTAGGTCATGGGTCAGCAACCTGCGACTCTGGACTCACATGTGGCTCTTTCATCCCTCTGCTGCGGCTCCCTTTCGCAGGTGGGTACCACAATTTTGAGAGGAGCTTCCAGTGGGGGGAGGAAAGCATGGTGTATCGGGAGCAGACTCTATGGCAAGGGACAGGTTTTCTGGTTGGTTCAACAATTGATAGGGCTTTCGGTTAGGACAGGTAGAGAAAAAAGGATGCCGCGGTAGGAGGAGACTCTATGGTGGGAGAACCGGACTTCCAGTTGGCTCCAGAATCAAACAGGGGGCTTCCTGTTGGGACCTTTGTGGCTCTTTGAGTGTTTAAGGTTGCCGACCCCTGGCTTAGTTGACTCAGCCTTCCATCCTTCTGAGGTGGCTAAAATGAGGACACAAATTGTTGGGGGAAATATGTAGACTGTCAGACCTGCATTTTAATCCCGTTGGATTTTGGCCTGCCACACTTTATTCTACTGTGCACTTTTCTGGTGTGGGAAAATGGGAGGGGAGATAGTGTATGTAAGTTGGAGACATGTAGCCATATTAACGTTCTTTCTAATAAACCAAGGTCATCCTTTGTCTTCTCACCAGACCGGAACGAGGTGGGTGAAGCTGCCAGCATGGCAGAGAGAGATTGAACCATGTGACGGACTTGTGGGTGTGAGGGCAGGATCTTGAACTTTCAACTAAGGGGTGGAAGTCTGCAAATCCTCAGATTTGGGTTTCACCAGTTTGTGCCAACATGTCTCTCCTAATAAATTGGATCTTTGAGGAATGTTTTCCTTTGGAGTCTGATTTGTTCAGGGATGATATTTGGAACGCTGACACTGACTCTGTAAACAGCTTAGAGAGGGCTGTCAAGCACTGTGAAGCGGTATATAAGTCTCACTGCTATTGCTTTATCCCAATTCTTTCTCTTATGATCTCATTTTTAAAAAAATTATCCCTTCCAGTCACTTAAGCAGCCAAACATCTCCAGTCAAGCAACACATTTTGTGATTTTGTGAGCAAGCCAGCAATGGATAATATATTGCTGCAGAAATTATAAACCACTACATGATGATTTAAAAAAAAAAAAAGACAAAACCTGTATTGCAATGTCATGACCCAAACCCTGCCATCCCATTATCCGACACATTACATATTCTGCACTTGCCCTACTCACCCAAGAAAACCTGTAAAACAAGTAAACATATAATTATTGATCCTCCATTTTGGGAAGTAAAATCTTAGAAAAAGAAATCTAATTCTTATTTGTTAACAGAGTAAAAGTAGATATAGTGTTCCTCTCCCCCATGATCAATGTGTGTGATTTTGCTCACTATTGACTTTATTAGGTCACCTGCCCAACAGCTCTTCACCTCCGAGAGTACAGTGTTCTCTGCTTGGGAATCTTTTTACCTAATTGGGAGGAATTCACACCTTGATCTTTGAAACATCTGCTGGGCATTACTTGAAATTCATGGCAGTTCTGATATGCTGCAGCCCCTAGTGCAGTATTTCAAAATGCGTCCATTAAATTATCCTTTGAAGACAGCTTGGATGAAACATTTGCTATAGATTATGCTCTCCAATACTCCAGTTGGTGTTTACAAGCAGATGTTTAAAATTCAAAGCCCAAATCTGTGTTTCAAAGTTATTCTTTCTAGTGGGAGAAAAATCTATCTGAGCAGAAGTTCCTCAGCCAAATGAACTTCTAATGTGGCATCTGTGGTTTTGCTTCAGACTAAAGCTCCTTTGAAAATTCACATGACCTGAAAAAAAGATTTAGAGTGATCTGTGTGCAGATGGCTATGTTTAACCTGAATGTATTTATTACAACCACATTATAATAAGTTCAGGGAACCTTTTTGTAGATGCAAATACTCACCCATATTCCACAAATCTTCCCAAATTCCCCAGCCAAAGAAAAAATCTTGACACACAGAATTTAATAATATAATCAGGCTCAGATTGGGAATCTCAGGGGAGATTCAATTCTTTGAAATTCTTTCCACAAGAAAAGAAATAAAGGCTGTCAACTTTCTGCAGCTTCAGAAGGATTGAAGGTATTTGAATGAACAGACTAGTAATCTGCTTTCCATATATTTTTGATATATAAAAGCAAGTAGGGTGTAGCCTGGCTTCACACATTGTGCAAAGCCTGCAGGTTTGTTTTAATGATGATTTGACTGATTATGTTACAGGAGTTGGATGTGTGTGTGTGTGTGTGTGTGAGAGAGAGAG
>JANHFT010002105.1:166598-183080 GCA_032467955.1 Pseudoxenodon macrops
CCCTTGGCAAAAGAAAACGTTTCGCGAGTTCGAGATTGATTGAACTCACGAGAGGTTTCTTTTGCCAAGGACTCCTCTGGACACAAGGCGAGGAAGGCGATCGCTACAAGGAACAGGTAAGACATGGCCCATCCCCACCCCACCTGCCAGAAACGAGTCTCTGTGGAGCAGGACTCTGCAAGACAACAAGCCTTGCAGAGTCCTGCTCCATGAGTTTAGCTGCTCGGCCAGTGCAAAGAACAGGGAGGGGAGGTGGCGGCAATGGGACATCGAGTCCCACACTTGCCACCTCCTGCACCCCCAAAATAATAACCCACCCACCCGATAATAAGGCCAAGGCTATATTTTGGGGTTCTTATTTTTGGGGAAACATGGGTAGTCTGTTATATAAATGACATTTCTATAAAATAGTATATAAATATATATAAAGATAAGTATATAAAGATAAACTAGTCAGGAACACAGGAATATCAGGAAGCAAACTAAGCAGTTTAACAGAACACATGGAAAGGTATCAACAACAGAGAAACTCCTTTTTTATGCTTACAGCAACCAATCATAGCACAGATTGCATCATGCATGAGTCAGCACTATCTAACTAATCTACAGCTGTATGTTCTGTACACCTTACTGTTCCAGCCAAGCCAATATCCTAACAGGAGTTGCTGTGGGTTGCATAGTGCCAAGATTGAAGAAAGAAATGGCTGGGGCCAACCCCCGAGATAAGTTTGGAAACTCATTCCCTCTCCCATGTGTCTTTTTCCCCCTTTTCCAATACATACAATTAAATCAAGGGCCTCCCATTCCTGATTTAAATGTGCACATACCTATTAGCCAGACTCTTGGTATTGGATATTGCATTCAGTAATCTCTTAAACCTTACCTGGAACAGGAGGTTCTTACAACACCAATATCATCATTATCATTCATCCAGATCCATGGAATAGGTTTTACGTTGGGCTGCCTTAGCTGATCATATAGAGGTTCCAGTTATCCAGAATGCAGTGCCCTTGCTGTTAGTGGGTACTCTTGACATGAGCACATCACGTCATGTTCCAGGCCTGCACTGGCTTATCAGGTTCTAAGCACAACTCAAAGTGTTGCTTTTGACATTCATAAGCCTACCTGACTTGCTGCCAAGGTATCTCCTGGCCACACAGAGTTACTGGGATAATCTACTAGCAGTTCTCCATTTCTGTGAGGTCAGAGTTGTAGAGCCCTACAGATACTATTTTTGCACTGGTATGCCACTATTATGGGATCCTTTGCCCAATGAAATTCAATACCTCCTACTTCAATGGACTTTAGAATGCTACTTAGAATTATTTAAGAGAACCTTTGACTCTTAAATAATGTGTCCTTTTACAGTACATTTTTCTTTCTATAATTTTTATTTTATGTTTCTAATTTTATGGCCTTTTATGTTTGCTTACATAATGTATATTGTATTGTTGATGTTTTAATGGTACAATAGTGTTTAGGTTCTGAGTCAAAAATTTGAATCAATATGAAATTATCTTAGACTGAGTCTCATCACTGATCTTCCTTGCTCAATTTACTGCAACTTGTATTAATTCTCTGTTCTCTTAGCAATTAGCTTGTATGTCCTTTTTTACTTGAGAAAATGCTAGTGGCTGAAAAGAGGTGCTTAGCATGCAGTGAATGTGGTCTGCTATTAAACTATGATCTGTTCCTAAATGCAATCTATAGTATCCTATAGTTGGCCTAAGAGGCTGTGGATTTTATAATGGGAAATCAGAATAGTTTAGAATAACCCATTTAAATAAGAATAGCAAAGAAATAAAGCAAAGGAAAAACCCCTCTAATAAAATCTCTCACAAGAAAATGAATCACTCAGGATATGTTTTCCAACAAGAACTTTTTCAGTCTATTATTAGTCTTGAAAGGTCTTTCAATATGCTATATAGAGCCAATTATATGCGTTGTTTCTATCTCCTTTTCATTCTTGATGTCATGTATTGTGAAAGGCATAATTAGAATCTATCATTGTTAGAAGAAAGCAGCATAATTAGCAATGAAGAAATAAATCTGTTGGTCTTTTTGTCCTTAAGCAGGTGATTTGGATTAAGGTAATGTATTTTGATAATCAGTAGCCAATAAAGAAAATAAATGTCACTCATGTGGTAGGCACACAGCAAAAGCAATAATGATCTAAGCTCATGACTGCAGTCTATTTTACTAATGGGGATTCAGAGGTAAAATTTTGTATCTCAAATCTAACATCAGAATTTCATGCTAAATCATAGATCCTTGCCTACTTAATTAGACCTGGTGGTAAAACATTATTTATTTGTTTGCTGTATTCGTATATGAACATTCCTTCAAGTCAATCAACATAGATCTTACCATTAAACTTTATCCTCAGATTAATTTTGTAAAATAAAGTGGACTTGTAACTAAGTTGTCTAATGAGTCCGGAGTCTAGCAGAACTTCCCTAATCTAGTTTAGTGTTTTAATCATAGACCTATACTAGCTCCATTGGTTAATGAAATTCATATATATATATACATGATATTTTTAATTCACATTTTATGAATTTTTAATTCATACAAAATTACACCATATTCTGGTGATGCAAAAATATTACATCCCTTGAAGATCTTTTAAAACTTCTTTTCCACATACTAAATCTCAGCTCTAGCAAAGAACATATATTTCAAAATACCCTTTCAAGAATAAAGAAAGAAAACACACTGTAGTGATTGTATGATACTGAAAGTTACTATGGATGTAATCAAGTATAATTCTCTAGCACTCCCCCCCCTCACACACCACCCTTGTCCCCCATCTCTTTTATTATACTAATGATGTCTATCAAATCTGTTCATAAAATGTGCCGGGAAGAGTTAGATGGACTCTTAAGACCTTCTGTGATAGAATATTTTCTGGTATATATTGCTTGGTTCATCACTATTCATATTGGTACAAAGGTATTGACTCTTCTATCTTATCAACTGGAGCCCATGTCTTTTCAATTCTCATAGGGAAAAACTGTTTGAAATAGAGACAGCTCTTTAAAATTGGGTTCAAAATCAATGTTCAATCATCTGAAATTGGAAAAACCGATTCAAGAAGTTAGGGTGAAAAGGTGGTTGTTGAATAGACTAGGCTACATCCAGACTTTATACTAGAGTACGCAAATATTCAAAAGTGCTTCTATAGGTCTTCAGGATCGGGAATTGTGTTAATACTTACCTACATGCACATATTGTTATTGTTTCTAAATTGTTTGGTTGCTTTTGAGTCTTATGACCTGATAACATCATTTCACCAAGACTGTCAATATTGTTTCTTTCAATTCTTGTAAACGTATGGTGCTATCAATAATAATATCTAACTGCTTTGTGTTCTGTCAAGCTTTTTCAGTTTCCTTCTATTCATAAATCTATACTTTAGCTTTTTGGTGATTCCAATGGGTATTCTGCACACCTGTATAAAATATATGCACAACTATCCATACCAATCCACACACAATACAGTTCCAACAAAGGGAAGCCAAATGCTTCAGTTTAACTGCCACTGGCAATGGAAGTTCAGTCACTTTGTCTGCCTCTACCAAAATAAATGACAAAATGGATGAAAATTTCTAAAGTTGTATGCAGTTCATAGGTTATAAATTACATATTCTTGATTCATGCTAAATGCCTTCTTAATCATAACTCAATTATATAAAGTGAGGTTACATACAACTGTTCATTTCCATATTGCAAGATGTCACTTATTAATGGCAAGTTTAGATTTCAGACAGGAATTAAGAATAATGAATCAGGCTATTCTATAATTCCAAAATATAACCCTCCATAATTTTTCCAAGTACTGTCAATTTCAGTGCTTCAGCCATTTTATGTTAGCTCCCTTTTTCAGCATTGTGTATAAAAATAGACCTGCTACAGTTGGCAAACAGATAATAAAAGCAAGATAGAAATTTCAATCTTCAAACCTAATTCCTACAATTTTAGGATTATTTGAAAATGTGTTAAAGTTACCTGTGAAATAATCCCAGATAGAAAGGGCTCATTCAAAAGTTTAGTTTCTGTGTTTATTTGATTCTTAAGCATTCATCAAGTTTCATTGGCTTAGTCAAAACTCCATGCTATATTAAACTTCATTAGATACACAGAAGTGCATCTATTTTGTAACTGATGTGACATATAAAATATTCAGTGTAGTTATTAGTTTATCAACTCCCATCCTACAGAAAAAAAATCTAGGTAATAAAGAATATTTATAAGGTGTTAAACGTACAAAGACCACACAAAAATAATTTAGGCCAATAGCATCAGAATCAAATCCAAAGACTTAATAAATCATGTTTATTGCAGGAGGTCATTGCTATTAATCTATTTCTTGCTATTGATTGACTGCTGTGCTATGTATTTTCCTGATTGGAGGCTATGGGGAACATTACCTCTAATTGTCACACAAATTATATCTATACATATAAATTTATTTTTGAACGTAAGTTGTGCAAATTGCAGGGCCCTTTCAGGATACACAGGTGTAAATAACAGAGCAAAAGACATCTAGTCCATTAACAGTCCTGGGTGGATTGTTTATGGTAACTCAACAAATCAGTATAAAAGACTGTCAAATTTAAACCAGAAATTTAATATTGAAAACCATTAATCTAGAATGAATATAGTATGTGTAACTAACAGAATATTTAATTGACAAGGCAAATATCAAACAGTAGAATCAATTTATGAGGTTATATACATAACCAAATTCATGACAAAGGTAAAATGCCCTACACTTAATGTTTTGAATATATTAGAAGAGGCTCCCTAACACTCATTTCTACTGTTCATATATTCCGGATGGTACCTCCTCCTTTAACCACATCTATATAATTTCTAGAGCAAATAAGAATCCAAAAACCCTATAAATAAGTGTTTCTTAACTCAGCAACTTGAGAATAGGTGGATTCAATTCCCATAGTTCTCCAGACATAGGTGTATATCCCACCAATGCTGCAGAGACCAGAGAAAGTGACAGGCAATCTGCAAAACTATGAACCCTGCAATGTGATGGGAATAATGCAAAGAACACCAACAAAAAGGAAGGTATAATTCTGGTATTCCTTTGTATCTAGTCTATTTCATAAGACTGACTGAGGATCAGATTGTTCAGTGATGAGACTTTGTCAGAATTATTTTACACAACTGAGTGGGTAGTCATGCCCTTTGCATGCTTCTGTTTCATTGATTCATACACAACTCTGAGAACTGACGTTTACACATCTTAAAGTTGCTGAGGTTGAAAACCACTCATCTGGATTTTAACTCCCATATCACTATTTAAAGGTTAAATAATAATTGGTCCTTTGGTAAATATTCTAGAGTGTTCATTTAACTGTAAGTGGACGTATTCTTGGGTGGTCATGTAACTTGTTTCTAATCTCTTGTGAAAGAGGACAATGGAACCAATGGTGTGATTAATTCTCCACTTACTGTTGAAACAACCTGAATTCATAAGGCATCCTAATCATTGTGCCTTACAGAACTGTGATCGGCATTTCTTGAAATCTAACAAAAGTTATAATTCTTATATAATTAAATGTAGCTACTTCTTTTAAGCAATTATCTAGTCCTAATTTAGATTTCAGCAAGTTGTACCAATGTGCTACCATTTCCTGCTGAGGAAAATGTAAAAATCCTCTTCCTATCAGGCATTTAGTTGTCAAAGCAGACATCTGGGTAAAATAATGATCTAAAAGCCACAGTATATGATCCTGTAGGCAATTTAATCCATTGACAGCCATCATTGTTCAATCAGTGGCCCATACAAGGCCTGTGATAAAAGTTTATTCTTAATCTGTTTAAGCATGGGATCAATCTGTCCATCTCTATTAGTGAATAAATACCTTGTTAACCAAGCTATTATTTGATTCATTTTAATTTCTACAACACTAATTTGTGGCAGCCAAAATGTAAATTGATAAAATGAATCCCAAAATAACTAAAAAAGAGAAGCACATTTTCCATATACAGTACAACAATAATAAAGTTGCCAATATTTGAGAGGTTAAAATGTCCTCGGGTCATGGAAGTGAAAATATTTTGTATAAATCAATTAAACAGAAGAATGCAAAGGGCATAACCTCGTTCACCCAAAAAATAATTATTTTTTCAAACTACACTAATCTGTTTTAATCAATGTTTACTATTCCCAACATATTTAGTATTTTTTCCTTAATATGCACAACCTGATGACAAATTTTGGAAGCATTCAGCAGGCTATACTGAAGATTCCAAAGAGCTGCATGTGAGACTCGGAAAATAGGATGCCCAATTCTTTCCTAAACAGAAGAAAACAAAGTGGATTATAAATAGGGGGAAACCGCAAAAGGAAGTCATAGATGCAGTCTGAAAGTAGCTCAGTGGAGTTCTAGTGGAGCAAGGTACTCTTTCTTCCCATTTGGATCAATTCCTCTTGCACTTCCTGATTAAACTCCAGATTGGCTTGTTGTTCTTTTTTCTGAAGCCATCATATGCTGAATATGTACCTTTTAACTGGAATAGAGACATTTCTATATTGGTTCCAGAGGTGGGGTCCTACCAGTTCTATCCGGTTTTATAGAACCATTAGTAACTCGGCGATGAGATCATGGCCGGTTCCTTCGGTGTCTCCGTGGGCACCGCCATTTTTAATTTTGCTTCTGCGCATTTGCAGAAGCTAATTTTTGCCTCTGCGCATGCACAGAAGCTATTTTTTTACTGCTGTGCAAGTGCGCAAGTGTGCGCAAGGCGCAACCCTGAGCAAACCGGCAGCAAAACAATTTACAACCCACCCCTGATTGGTTTTAACTAATTCCCATTCATCTTCTAACTGTGAATAAAATGGACACTGTTATGTTTCCTTATCTTTGGTAACACTGTGCTTAAAAGAGTTATTATGGCAAAATTATTATTATATATTCATCCAGATGTCATTTGATAGGATTAATATTTTCTTCATAATAATTCTTTTTATCCCAATATGTCATCTTCATCTTGTTATGATTTTAGCCTTAACTGATTGGAGAGTCTTAGGCTGCAAAAGCTCTCTACTCCTCCTTGTGTGGGTTCTAGCAAGGCATAGGACTGGGCAAACGATTGGCATGCCTCAGATATCTTGTGAACCCCTAAAGTTAGAGAACTGGAGACATTCTACACTGATCCCCAAATCTAACAGTATGATTTGTCATCTGGAGTTTCTGGGTCCAAAAGTTGAAATAATAAGTATTATTCTTAAAATTGCTTCTTTTTTTAAAAAAAGGACACATTTTTGTGTCTTCTTTAAATCTCCTCTGATATTCCTTGTGTCTTTCCATCTAGAACTTTCCATCTAGAACTTTCCAGATTCAGAAGGATGTCTTCTACAATCATTACTCTGAAGTAAATTGTATCCTGCCAGCAACTCCACATTTTGTTATCTTCACAGCTCCAGTATAAAATAAATGATAATTCTATATAATGGAAGAAAAAGAGAATTTGTGCAATTTATTTAATAGCCTATTAAAATCAATGGATGTCAAGGAATCTTACTTTGAATCTTACTATATTTTAAAGAAAAAAATCAATTGATTTCATTACTTTGGGCTACCAACTGGTCTGATAGCAACTGATTTTGTCTTTGCCTCTTCTCTCTAATCTGTTAAATATATATTTATGTTATTCACAATTATTATTTTGGTGAACAGTTTCTACTAAACTGAACTGAACTAGTAAGAAGCAAAACCAATAAAAATATTTAAAGCTCTTCACTTTTCCATTGACCATTTAATAAATCCAAGGTCTTGTTTCTTCCATTTTTAAAGAAATGTGTGATGTTTAGCAAATACTTATTAAAATGAAGTGGCTGATATTTCCAGCCATATTAAGTGGAAAAATTCAGTAGGTACAGCTATTTCCATCATGAAAATAATTGCTTTATATCTGTCACCAAGGACTTCTTGAAGATGAGTATTCTCTGGGGGGAAAGAACCTGACAATCCTAATTGAACATAGAAAAACATTTTGGTTAATGCAGCATTTTTAAACCAGTCAGTTAAAGGGCTAGCAACTGCGTGCACATAACAAGCGAACCACAATATATTTAAACTGTCTCTTGCTATAACATAGTATGTTCTGTAAGCACAAATTGCAGTAAATTGTGTTAAATTAGAAAATGGTTTAATTCACATAACAAAAGATATTATTTAAATTAAGATTTTTTTAAAAAAAACAGAGATTCAAATAAAGTTTCTTTAAGCTTTTCAAAAGCTTTTAAACAGTTTTAAGTTTAAAAAAATAAAGTCCTTTAGTAAATGAGAGTATCAATTTTGCTTTCTCCCATTTTTAACTTCTCAGATTCATTATTTCAACTTAATGAAGAAATCCATAAATCAGTAGTGAAATGCTACCTACACGGTCCAGTTCGTGTGAGTATGTAGTGGCAGCCGCCGGTCGTTCAGGGAACCGGTAGCGGCCATAGCACAAGACTCCGCCGACTTTCTGGGGGGGTTTACCCTTTCTGGGGGGTTTAACTTCTGTGCATGTGCAAAGGGTGAAAAGGCATGTGTGATGGGGTGAGCGCATGCGCAAAGCGTGCACTTCCAAACCAGTAGAGAAGGTAAGTAGATTGATTTTCCTTGATTTTAAATACACAAAAATATAAGCCAGAGATTTAATTGGTCGCTTCTATATTTGAATCAAGAGCCAAGTATATGATCTCTTCACCCCTTGTCAGAAACAAGGATTGCCACACTACTATAGGAGTAGTTACAAAAATATCTGCATTTAAGATTATTTCTTTGCATCCCGATTACTCTTGAAAAATTATGAAGTGTGGTACAAACCAGGGTCCATGAAAACTGCTATGGTGTAAAAAAATGGTAGTGTCAGTTTATAACATTTACTATTTATTTTCTGCATTTAGAAATATGTTTTTATTTTCATAAATTTATTTGAACTTCTATAGTTGTGAAATGGTGGGGACCTACGATAAAAATCAATTACATATTGTGCAATTATGTGCAGCCTAATAGTGTACCTGCCAGGACTGCTAAACTTTATAGATGGGGAGGAGAGCACTCAAGTTTCCCCAACTGACCTGTCTTCCCTGGAACAGCTAAGTAGTTTATGGCTGCCATGACAACCATGAACCTGATCCAGCTTATTGCAGGACCGATTCATGTAAAATTCACACACTAAATGTTTTTATCTGAAGATAGTTACAACATTACATAGGCACTGAATATTGTGGTATGACTGTTGCCCCAGTTTGTGTAGAGACTGTGTAGAGCAGGGGTGCAATTCAGCAAGTTCTGACAGGTTCTGGAGAACCGGTAGTGGAAATTTTGAGTAGTTTGGAGAACCGGCAAATACCATCTCTGGCTGGCACCAGAGTGGGGAGGGAATGGAGATTTTGCAGTATCCTTCCTCTGCCACGCCCACCAAGCCACACCCACAGAACCAGTAGTAAAAAAAATTGGATTTCACCACTGGTTTATATCTTCCCCTTCCTTTTCCTTCTTTACAATCTGCTGCTACCAGTTCAGACTGGTTCACCCAAATCGGTAGTTCCGAGCACCAGTTGGCCTCGCCCACCCACCCCGATGTTATCCAGTCCTAGATATCTCACTTTCCAGCTCACTCGCCCTGCAGCCCAGCTGATTTGTGCACCTCTCCCGTTCTAACCATGGCTGACCTAGCAGGTGTGCAGGAAACCGCTCCCGTCAAAAAAGCCTAGTTTTAGGTGTTGTGCGCAAGCGCGGAAGGCGTCTCATGTAGTTCGTGTTCGTGAAGTGGGCGGGCGTGCTCACATTTTCAGCAAACCGGTTGTTAAAGTATGTGTAGCCCACCTCTGAATCTATCTTACAAGTTTATCTCTCTAATATGGTTACATTGGAACATGGCCTAATATAAACATTTTTGCACCTTTTAATCATGTTATGTATACCCTTGGCTTGTAACTCCAAATTGTAAAAAGCAACACATTTGAGACAATCACATATTTTCATGTATCTTTGCATTTCAGTGTTACAAACTGTGTCAATGCACAAAAACATTCAGCTAGAACTGACTTCTCATCCATCCCAAACTCCAGTTCTTCTTGTTTTCTGAAATTAGCCAGGTTATGTTCTACAAGATATTTGCTTGGACAGCGTCTGATGGCACCCTTTAAGTGTTTATGTCAGTTGAGTTTGCTTATTCAATAGCTTTATTTGTTTCTTTATCAAACTTAAATTGCCACCCATCTTATCCATAGCAATTCTGGATAGCTCACAACAATTGGATAAAAATTATCAATATAGAAATGATATATATATAAATTGTTAAAATCTACATTAAGAAATAGGTAGTATAAATACAAATGTGCCAAAGTCTTAGGCAAAGAGAGGATAAATTTGACCACTTCAATGAGACATTTGAGCATTTCTGTTTTCTCTGGGACTTCCAGATCTAATGACCTAGATAGGTCTTGAAGACTGTATGTGATTGTTCTATCTTTTATCATTCAATGAAAGTTGTTTTAATTTTTTGATTGGGAGTCACCCAGAGTTTGTTGTAAGATAGGCAGCCATATAAATGTTTTAAATCATGGGTGTCAAACACAAGGCCCGGGGGTCAGATCTGGCCCATGGGGTGCTTAGATCTGGCCCGCTAGAAACAGCAAGGGACCACCCCATAGTGCCTCTGCCGAGAAAAAGAAGCTCGGGAGGGCTGTGCATGGCCTTCTTGGGTTCCATTTTCAGCCGCGACGGCCTCCTGCCGCCCTCTGTCAGTGAAAATGGAGCTTGGGAGGGGTTGCATGGCCCCCTCGAGCTCTGCTTTCATTGGAAGAAGGCAACTGAAAACAGCAGAGCAAAGATGCCTTTTGCCAATGATCTAGTAAAAGTCAGGAGGAAAGATCGGGCGATGTAAGTAGTGTTTCTGAGGAACTCCAAACTTTTCCTCTCTTTCTGCTTTAAAACACAGATTCTGCTGTAATCACCTCTTGACAGTTTGGGTTCCTTAAAAAAGCAGGCCAAGCGAACATCTGTCCAGTTGAATATTGTACAGGCCTTTTCAGACTGTACCTAGAGGTATGTTACCATGCTTAGAACTGTCCGCCTCCCTTTTACTTAAAAATAATTTAAAAAATAATAATGAAACAATCATTATAATAGCTTTTTTTAGCCAAATGTGCTAATTCTCTCATTTGGATATTTGATATCATGTCATTCATTTCCAAATGTACCAGAAGTTCATTGAATGGTGACTATATTTTATAATTGGATGGTAGCTGTTACACTAATTGCTATTTGAAGTTCTATTCCTTATAAAAATTCTAGAGCTTCTACTGAGAAAACAATGGGGGGGAGGAATTTAAAGGCAAAAACCAATCTTCAAAAACTGTGCCATACAAAAGGGAATGCTTGTATACATGGCATTATTCCTCAAACACTACCATCTTCAACAAAGCGTGCAAACACATGCTTTTTCCTTTACATTTCAAGGTCCTGAGTTTATTCATCATCACCCATCTCCGTCAAAGCCCAGCTTTTGGTAATTCTCCCTGGTCTATAATTTCATGGTTAGAGTAATTAAAAAATAAATATATAATCTATGAATTTTATCCAAATACAGACCCGATATTGCTCTTCCTTGGGGACTTAGTAAATATTAGTTCAAGTGCACAAAAATAGACTGTACAATCCTTGGACTGCTGTACTTAAGACTGAATAAATAATTGTGTTAGCTACAAGAAAGATTTGAAAAGACATGCAATTTCACAGAGGAAATTGTATGTGAATGGGAGTCATAGTGTGACTACATCTGAGATTGAAAATGTTTCTTCCAAGTGTATTAATTGATCTTGTGTATTCATTTGATCTAGTTGTGGCTTCCTCCGCCTTATGTTGGATGGCATCTCAAAAGCTGTATTCATATATATAATATCTAACCATGGTTCAATTAGCTATGGTCTACACATTTAACCCAGTTCTTTGTATGTACGAGACACTGAATCATAGACTAGCCAGGCAGCCTGGATGTGTTAATCATGTTGTACTAAAACTGACTGACTGGAGTGTGTTGCCTAAATGCAGCCATACATTTAAGTCAGTATGACATTTAACTCTGAGAGTTAGTAGGTCAAATAAATTTTCATTTACAAGGGATTGCTGATACCTCATACAATACAATATATTGAAAGACTAGGCAGCACACACATTTTAATAAATTATTTTTAAAATAAATGTTCAGCCTAAGTTTGACACGTGGACTTTAAAGCAAATGCCATTTGTAGTTTAACAACAAAACATACTTTAATAAAACCATAGACTAAAGTGCTATTCATACTCAGCTAAAACGTTCTTAGAAAAAAAAATGCTTTTCTTTAATTTATTCCTAAAGGCTTGGAAAGTAATCTGCCCACATCCAAACACTTGCATTTGCTTCATGCCCAATAATTCTATTAAACTCTAGTAAATGGATTTTGCAGCTGAAGGTCAATCTGGATGTTGATGCCGTTCACTTACAGTATGTCATTTTTGTATAGGCCTTTTTTGGGTCTGCATAGATAGTTGAACATAACATGCCTACTGATGGCAGAAAGATCAGATTTTGAACAATCCATAATGTTGGGAAATTTTAAAACAAGCTTAAAATGGCTTGTTATTCTGCAAGATTTTCTATCTAATCATCAGTAAAGGTATGATCAATTTTTTCTCTCTAAACCTGTGCCCAATGCTAGAACTGATTAGAGCTCCAATCTAAAAAAGTAGTTTCTGCAGACCAAAATACCATAAAAAGTGGTAGCACCTTTTGCTTGCATTCTATATTCCTTGGATTATTGTAGCAGCTCTGGTTCACTATTGCACTATATTAAGCATTGAGATTGTCTGTCCTTTCTGCCTTATCCAGTTATAAACATATTACCTGTTCATTAAGGGGAAAACATACACGAGAGTAAAGCACACTTCTGAGATTCAATATTCAATAGGAAGGCATTTTAACTGAGCATCAGTTTTGATTAGCACTTGAATTTTGAACATTCTACAAAGGTAGTCATATTGTCCTGCAGTGGATTCATTCAAACTAGATAGATCAAGGGAGGATATCCCAAGAGACTTTTATGGCCTGAAGCAAAAAAGCAAAAGCATATTTCCTGTCTCCATATGACCAGAGTGCAAGTTAAAAAAATTTTTTTTAAATTGCTGATGAAATAGCAGCATCCTAGAGGCCATTTTAAGAGATGTGTAGGATGTACATTTTTCTTCTCCAGCAGAAGGAATTCAGATGGGACAGCTTCTGGTATCTTCTAGCACTTGAGCCTGAGGTAGTTGCTTTACTCTGTCAAAAGCTGACAGTGTTGGACACGGGATAGTGTTTCAAGGATCCCTTCTTACTTACTTTCTTTATTAGATATATATCCTGCCTTCATTATGCACAACTCAAGGAAGTCTATATAATGCTCCCTGCTACTGTTTTCCCCACAGCAACACACTTTTGAAATGAGTTAAACACAGAATGTGAATGAATGAAAGGCACCAGGCAGCTTTCAGTCTAAGGGAGGACTAGAACTCATTGGGTTCTAGTCAGTGATGGGATTCAAAAAAATTTAACAACCGGTTCTCTGTCCTAATGATTTCTTCTAACAACCAGTTCACCAAACTGCTCAGAAAGTTAACAACCGGTTCTCCCAAAGGGCTGCAAGGTGGCTGAATCCCACCACTAGTTCTAGTCCAGTATTTTAACCAATCACCAAGCCAACTCCGTCTATAATTCTTGAGAACTAAAAGTTTGTAGGGGAACAATTACTAGTTCTCTAAGACAATAACTCCTGCCAGTTACAACCATGATTCAATGAGACAAAAAGACAACTGGTGAACAATAATCCTCTAATTACAAGAGGACCGGGAATATAATGAATGGGAGTTTCTTAAAATCTTAATTGTTGTTCTACATCTACACATAATCTTTCCATTAATATTATTCAATTTTTAAAGAATATTGTATTTCACAATGGGAAGCAAGGATTTCTTGGTTCAAGTTGTAGATCATATTCGAACACATAATGTTGCCCTGAATGTAGCTACCAGCATAAGTCCCAATATCCTTCCAAGAGTTATTGTGTTACATTATCTTTAGTGACCTGATGTTAAAGTCAAATGGGTTCTTATTTAAACATGTCTAAAAGCTTTCATGGAATATATCATTGTTCAAGGGAGTTATTAAACTGTTTCTTTTATTTTTTCCTGTTTAGGTGTAAATGTCTTACTTAACAACAGAAATGTTGGACTCAATTGTGGTCGTAAATCGAGGACTACCTCTATTTAAAAGCTATAGGATAGCTGTGATATAACTTTGGCTTCAAATACTTGCAGATTACCAAGTATTTAATTACCTCCTAGTGCAAAAAAAAAAAAGCATGGCAGAAAATAATAATAATATGGCAGCTACACTTCTTCTGACCTGTCTATACTGAATCTTCCACCATTCAAATTCATTGCAAAGAGTTTAATTCATCTTTATTATTCATCTTACTGTGGGTTTTGTTTGCCTTTTTTTTTGCAATTTTTCCAGTCCTTTGAGTATATTAGCACGTTTTATTCATGTTTTCCAGCTTTTTAATATTCTTCTTGAGGTGTGATTAAAAGAACTCTATACAGTATTTCTGGTATGGTCACACTATAAAAATCCTAAACAAAGAACTCAACTTTTAAAACATAGCAGCATATAATTGATGTCTTTTATCAGCTATAATCCTAAATTCCCTTTTCTGTTGGTGGAAATTAGTTAATATAATGATACAATGATAATGTTATACATCATTGTATATGCAAAATCTCTCTCTCTCTCTCTGTGTATGTGTGTGTGCATGGTTATGATCATGTGTATTGTCCTAACATGAAGTAAGTGTGAAATTGAGACTTGCTTGGCTGTGATGTAACAGTCCTTGCAAACTTTTTGGCCTTCCTGAATGACATTGAATCTTGACAGATGGCATTTGCTGCCTTTCAACATGTGAAATGCCATCATGGTTAGCAATTATTCACTCCATTTCCTTGCAGCATACAAATGTTGTTTTCTCTCAAAATATTCCCTTTTACTTCTTATATCCTCATCTGTTGACACTTAGTAGGCACCAGAGAGGCAGAATTATTTTGTGCCTCCTTCTCTACCACAAGCTTTAAAACAAACACCCTTGACTGTGACATTCGGTTTTTCTGATGTTAACTGGTTACGTTGCATTAGTGAAGGCCAAGGCCAAAACGGAACCCAGAAAACTTTATTAAGTAATTTGGTCAAATTCAGCATTCTGGAATACTCCCATAATAATTATTGCTACCTCTGATCAGAAATGTCACCATATTTAGAAAGACATATGAATTACGGCAGGGGTGTCAAACTTGATTGCATGGGCCAGGGTGGGTGTGGCCAGAGTGGGTGTGGCCAGCTTGATGTCACTTGTGTCGGGGGTGTCTGTGGTGGCTGGATTACTCTGCCAGTGAAAATGGACTCTCAAGCTGTTTTCAGCCAGAACAGAGCTCGTGGTGGTGGTAGTTGCATGCACCCCCCCCAAGCTCCATTTTCACTGGCAGAGGGTGGCAGGAGGCCATCGCGGCTGAAAACATCCTGGGAGCAGCCCTTCCAAGCTCCGTTTTCACTGGCCAGTCTTTTGCTATTTCTAGGGCGGCCCCGTGGGCCAGATCTAAGCACCCACAGGCCGGATACGGCCCACAGGCCTTGTGTTTGACATCCTGAACTATGGGAACAAAGCTACAAGATTAAAAAAAGACAACACAGTGTCTAAGTCCAGAGTTAGGGTCCCTGTTTCAATTTGTAAGAACTGTATTTTGTATCCCCAATAAAGAGCGAGGACTCCAGTAATGAAGCTAATGTATGTACTGTGATGAGGTCATTTTTGTCACTGAAGAAAGCTGTTCCAGGAATTAGAGATGGCTTGCCGTTTTCAGATGAAATGTGACCCGTACAGCTTTTTCTTTGACGGAACTTCTGCTTTGTCCTATAAAATGGAGAGTTTACTTGTCTTATGAATAACTCCCTCATATTGAAAAGGCCCTGTTTCGGAATCTGCTGCTTTTGTAAACTCTGAGACAGCTACAAAGTAAGCAGTGGGATTTAGAAAGTTATCTCTGCCTTGCCCCTTGTATAATAAAAGGCATCTATTTCTTCTTCAACCGAGTAAAATTAAAAAGAAAGGAGTGATGCAGTATTTCCACATTAAAATGAATAGCTACAGTTTGATCCCACTTGCCTGAACTAGACGTACCTTGTAAAAATCAAGCTAGTGTTATTCATCCCCACCCCCTCACATCTCCTCCTGCTCTCTTATGTGGAGATTTGCTACCATCTAAAAAAAAAAATCAGGAAAAATATTCAAGGAGCCCAAGTCTTGTATAACTTTTCTTTTCCAATCATGTTTTATTTTATTTTTCTCCCCCATCTCCCCAAACACAGCTTACAACATCAGTTGTCAGAGTACACATT
>JANHFT010002105.1:199730-211580 GCA_032467955.1 Pseudoxenodon macrops
GGGGGTGGGTGGGTCGGTAAAGCGGGCGGGAGGGAGAGAGACAGAGAGAGAGAGAAAGAGAGAGGGGGGATTTTGTCATGCATGAGTGTTTATTCTGTTAAGTATGAAAAAAAACAATAGTTTAAGGCCTAAAAATTTTAACAGTGAAATATTTTGTGCGGTTCTTTTAAAGTAACCTTGTCTACTGATGCTTGTCCTCGGGGGGGGGAGTGAAATATCCAGGTAGCTCAGCTTCAAACAAGGGTAGGCTACTTTATTGCAGCCAGGCACAGCACTTTTAATTTTTTTAATTAACAATTGTGTGTATTTATTAACTCTTGGATATCCTAGAGTCATGGGGATTATGGTAGTGACATTACCAGAAGAGAAGTGGTCAACAATTTAAACCAAAGTTCTCCAACCTTTCCGGGTTTGAAGTCTGGTGAAAAGGATGGAAGAGGGAATGGTTCTGTGTGAATGGCTGGTAAATGCGAGCGCAGCTCCATTTGCAGGAGTGATGGGCACACGCATCTGCCACTTTTGCAAATTTTTCAAATGGAGCATGCACTCACTTACCCACTGCTTCCATGGCCCCATTCTTAATTGCTCACAGCCTTTTAGTGGGCCACAGCCCAGGGGTTGGGGACCCCTGATTTAAACCTTTTGGCTGTTGTTAAGGAGAATTGGATGTGTTTTAATACAAAATGTACTTTGTATTACTGGCTTGAGATTGGCTTGAGGATGGCTTGAGATTGTAACTATAATTGTTGAGCCTTGTCTTAAAGATAAATCTTTGGGTTCCAAAAGCTGGATAAAATTTATAACCAAAAGTTAGTCTATTTTTGTACCTTGCACCCTCATCCTCCAAAGAACTGGGCACCCTGACACTAGCTTCATACTCTTCATAGTGTCAAGCAAATTCAGTTATATGATGATTTGGGGGTGTTTTTATTAAGTTTGGAATTACGGTAGTTGCCTGTAAGCCTTTTCAGAAGCTGAATTTGTGCATGTATTGGTATGCCATCTATTTTGTAAAAGCAAAATGATTATTGCCCATGATTACCCAGCCTACTTCCACAGTATGGTTTCCCTACACCTTTAACGCAGTACCAGCATGACAAAGACTTATAATGCTAGGAGCACTTGAGAATGAATTTCTTTCAAACTATCCTGAATCATCCAATTAAAGAGACCGGTAACTTTAAAGCAACCTGCCGCTTTATAGAATCATAGATTTGGAACAGCCCTTGTAGGTCGGGATATGATACAACAGCCTATTGAAATAAGAAAAATTCAATAGAAATTTTCCAATTTTTCAACAATGGTGAATTTGAGCTTATCATTCCTGCAGGAAATTCTATCTACAATTAACTATTGTTAGTCCACATATGTAGCAACACAATTTTCTTATTCACCTGCAATTTTTAAATGTCTATAAATGGCATGTATTTTATATATGGGCAACCTTCCACTAGGATGTCTTCTGCCACAAGATGTCTTTAACTGCCAAAACATCTTTTCTAAGACTTCCAGTATATAGAATTCAGGCAGAATATCCAGTATATAGAATTCAGGCTTTCTACTTCCAGGTATTTTTTCATGTGAACATTATTGGGCCTCAACATGACCACAATTACATACCATAATCATGTCTTGATCATCACAAAAATGCTATCTATCTAAAATGCTATCTATTAAAAGACGTAAATGCAAAAATCCAGTAGCAGAGTGTAGTGATAGTCGAGATTCCTGATCATTCAAAAGAAAACATACTTGATCCACTTAGTTGCAACATTAAAACCAAGAAGAAGAAGAATTGTGCAACAAGGAGTCTAAGATATGCCCATCGAGGTGTTCCTTACAGCCTTAAATTGCTAGTCAAATGCCCATAGAGAGCCATTAGATAGCAAGTAACGTAGCAAAGAACCACAATCCTTTTCCTCATAGCTTCATCCTAATAACAGTGCTCAACATCTTCTCATTAAACAACCCCATAGTGTAGAGTATAGGGCACAATGCAGAGTGTGAAGTGGGAGGAAGCAAAATGTAGATAGATGAACTATCTATATTGAGACAATACTTTGTCTCAAAGTATTGGAGAGCTGGAGAAGCTTGTTTAGTTAGTCCTTAAAAATAAAGGAAATATGATATACACTTACTGACCTGTAATCCCTTTTCATCTTGAAATAATCACTATAAACCATCAATGAATTCCTGTATGTATATACAAGATCCAAGGTTTTAAATCACTGGGGTCTAAGACAAGGAAATGACTAGCATTAATGCTAGGAGAGAGGATTAACTCTACAGTTCACTTTCCTAGCAGAGCCCACTGTTAATTAATTATATGTTTGAGGATTACATAATGTATACATGTTATTCAGAGCTTGGATGAAAATTCAAAAGAAAATCTAAAAATTGCAAAGGAAAAGCCAGTCTAAAGAGCCAAGAGACAAAGGATCTTATTATCAATTGCATTATTTGCATTCTCAGTGGCTTAATTCATTTTTTTTTCTCCCTGAGGCTTTAATCTCTAAACCCAATTCATTAACACAATGCAAGAAGCAGTCTATGAAAAGTGCACAAAAGGACAGTGTAATTGAAACTCTGTGATGGAAGAGAAGTATACCTCTGCATTTTGGCAGATTAATTGCCAGATGTCCTTTGCTTTAAAGAAGCATTTCCTTATTTCAAAAGGTTATTTTGGCTCCCGAACATCACCTCCTTTTAAAGCATATGGGATGCCTATTGTGTTTATAAGCCTGACACCAATAGATTCATATCAGGGTTTTCTTCAAGACATTTTTACTGGTAACTCCTTTTGGTTACCAAATGACATTCTGATGGAGATGAGGGGAATATTTGGAGGTAATAAAAAAAATACAATCCTTCCCTGCTTGAATAAAGTAAGTCCAATTAGTTAATTGGTTTCTAGGATGGCATGATTCATACAGAATTGCATAACACGACTCCAGTATAACTTGACCTTAACACCAATGTGACTGGAATACGATCTTGGGCAAGAGAGAAAAAAGGTTCTCCTTATATAAGTGAATGATAATGTTATTACATGATTGGCACCTTTGTGAACTTTACATGTTCCAATTCTTCATTTTTTGATGTGATTTTCATCTTAATACACCCATTAACATAAAAATACCCTCCACTTTAAGAGGGGTGGTGTAAAAATATCTGTAATACATATATGATCTGTACATAAACCTGGGCAAAATTACAAAAGAATGTTTCTCAATAGAACATGAATGAAAGTCTAAGCAGTCAGTTTAAAGTAATAATTCTATCCAAAAAGTATACCCCCAAAAGTTGGGTTGTGCCTTAGTTTAGTTAGCTCTGCTGTAGAGATGACAACTGTATTGTCATATATTGCTTGCTTGTGGAAGACAAATGAATATGAGCAACAGCATCCTTTTGTAGCAGAATGTGCATGATGGCAAAAGAAATAGAGGTAGCCTCTCTCCAAACTATTCCCATTTCCTCCAATAAGTCAACCTGTCTTATACATAACTAGCTATAAGCCCCCTCCTTCCCACCTGGCTGCTTCAGATCTACCTGCCTGATTGGCATTATTACCACTTGCTCTAATTCAAATGAAGTTTGGAAGGTCCCCTTAGAGTGGAGAAAACTAGATCCAATCTAGGGAGTCCTTATTTCAGCTCTTGAACTGATGGCAGATATACTGAATCATGCATGAGCAAATTAGCAAAAAGGGAGACAGATTTGCTTTCAGTTTTTTGTGGTTTGTAGACATGTATCCATTAGTAATTAATCCTTCATCATTCAAAATAACCTTTCATATAATTTCCCCCTTTTTAAAAAATGAAAACCAATTTGAGACCAAAGAACTATTAAGAGAAATGTTAAAAGCCTAAGTCATTTCTGACATAGATTTATTTTGTGACAAACATACCATGGCTGAAAATTAAATCAATATATGAAACCCTAATCCTAACAGAGATATTGATCATATACTGGAAACCTCTCTAAAAAGGCTCATTTTTTTTCAAAGTAAGAACTAAAATATTCATACTTTTCTATTAAACATTGCCATATGCCAAATGTGGAAGAGTATGATGTAAGCCCTGATCACAACAGGCAACATCCAGGACTTGTACCCCTACACGCTTTATCATTTAATGATGGTGAAGAAACTTAAAAGAGGTTTTATCAGATCAGATGGAAAACAATTAATTTTAGCACCTTCCATACACTGGGAAATAGCACTTTCACATTATACAGTAATAGTAGCTTTAGGGTGGTGCTAATTAAACTAAATGAGAAAAGAGCTCTCCTTTTCTAAGATGTTCTATATTTCTTTGAGAAGTTGCATGAATGTGAAATACATTTTTAGCAGGAGTTCAGAACATCGCTCATGAAGAAAATGTGAAACTGAATTTACAAAGGAATTACTATGAAGTATTCATTAAAAAGAGGTTGTATAAATGAAAAAAAAGTATTGGTAACTATCAAGTGAGAAAGAACACATATCACAAAGAATATAAGTTTTAGAATTCTACCTAAGGCTCATTGTCACATTCTGCTAACCACAGCATGAAGCTGTCTTGCTAACCATTAGCACCTTTGTCTCATCTCCAGCCTATGCACCTAAATTTGTCTTTACTCATTTATTAATTTTATATACCATGTGGCCCATCCAAGAACTCTATGCAGTTCACAAGTACAAAGCATTAATTTAAAAAAAAAACAAGAAAAATATACCAGAATAAAAAAAATGGCAATTGGACAAAAACTAGACAGGAACAAAAAAGAAATAGACCTGCAACACTGAAAGAGGGCTTAGTCACCCCTGTCAAAGGCTTTGGTGAACAATCAGATCTTCAAGGGCATTCAAAACAACAGCAGGTTGGTGGCCATCCTGATTTTAGGAGAACTTCATTCCAGAGGGCAAGCACTACTACGGAGATATGGATTGATAGATGGCATGGTTTAATCAAAGAAACTGAACAAGGAGAGATTCAACCTGGAAATAAGGAGAAATTTTCTGACAGTGAGAACAATCAACCAATGGAACAGAAGCTGTCTTCTGAAGTTGTAAATGCTCCAACACTGGAAGTTTTCAAGAAGAGATTGGACTGCCATCTGTCAAAAATGGTGTAGGGCAGTGATGGCAAACCTTCTAGACACCAAGTGCCCAAACTGCACGTGCATGCATGCCCAAACTGAAAGGTGCGTGTGCGAATGTGCACATGCATGTATGTGCACAAATGTGCACATGCACGAACATGGACATGCACAGACATGCACAGCAGAGAGCCAAAGACCAGCTGGCTAGGGGGAGGCAGGGCATCCCAACACCAGCAGCGTGGCAAAAGGTAAGATTTTTCTTTCATGAGCTTCTGTTTTGTCATTTGCAGGGAAACAGAAGCTCACGAAAGAAACGCCATGGAGATCTGACCTGGGGAGACGGCGCATGTGCCAGCATAGAGGGCTCTGAATGCCACCTCTGGCACACATGCTATAGGTTCAAAGATCACAGCTGTAGGGTCTGCTTGGGTGGGGGGTTAGACTAGATGACCTACAAGGTATCTTCCAACTCTGTTAATCTATATATCTATAAATTGCATTGATACTTTGCAGCCTGAAAGCTTGGAGACATTAACTTCCAATAATACTATCTTTATTGGATCATCTAGTAATACAGTATGTTCAGAGACAGCAAGCTCTTGAGTATATAGCATTTTGAAGTCCAGATTTATGACTTTCGATTGCCTTGTGGACTCAGTGGCCATTGCTCTGTGGACTAGCATTGGGCTGCTTTTGGCTGGGCTTAATTGGGACAGCTTTGGGTTTTTAATGAAGGGAATTGCTTAGGAATATTAATAAACTCACTAACCCACTGAAGTGTGTGTGTGTGTGTGTGTGTGTGTGTGTGTGTGTGATAGCACAGACTGGTTCATTTAATTGTAGGCTTTTTTAGGCTTTTAAAAAAAGGAATACTGTCTTATATGTTTCTATAACATATCATGCATTTGTGCAATGTAGTTATGTTCAGGGTCATCTTGAGGATAAAAATATCAAGATAGTTAATGATAGAAGCCTACCCCTTTGCACCTATGTGCAATATTGAGTTGTGCAGATGTTATCATCATCTTGACTTTTTGGATGTCAGCTGCTGTGGGGAAATGAGGAGAGAAGTATGCTGCAACTCAAACTCTGCCCTTATGTACTTTTATGTACTATTGTGATGGAAGTTAAAAAAAAGGGACAAAGGTTGTGCTATGATATCCATCAGAACAGTGTTTCTCAACCTTGGCAACTTTAAGATGTGTGGGTCTCAACTCCCAGAGGAGTTCCAACTGGAGAATTCTGGAAGTTGAAGTCCACACAGGTTGAGGAATACTGCACTAGAACATCAGTGGTGAAGATTTGTGGTGAGACCAACAACACCTGTTACAGGGAATGTGAGTAAGAGCAGCAAAAGAGGCTCACATGTACTGTAGATATAGGAAACTGTAAAATTCAAGGAAAAAGTCAGCTTTTGCAAATTTTAGAATTACTTCCTAGTGTACGGGTGTCAAACTCATGGGACCATGTTGCCATTATGTGATGTTTCATGATGTTTTTTCCCTTCGCGGAGCTGGGGTGGACGTGGTCTGCACATGATGCATCTGGCCCACGGGCTGCCAGTTTGACACCCCTATTAGTGTGCTTTCTAATCATCAGTAGGCTGATGGTACATAGTTATATCTTTCATTCCTGGGCTGGCCAAGTGAGGCTTTCAAGATTCTGTCAAGGTACCTGAAAATTGTATGGATTTAGATGGGAAGAACCATCTCCAATTCAATCCTACCAAGAATGTCTGTGGGAGTTAGGACCACCCAGATATTGGAATATCCAATATTTGACCGTGGGTGGGATTCCATTTGCCCTTTCAAGGGTGGTGAACAATCTTCCTGGCCTCACAGTTCCTACTTGATGAGCAGATGGCAGACATGGATAGGAAGGTCTTTGTTTACCTTCATTAATTCTGTCTAGCAAGGTAAGCACATTTTGAGTTCCTAATATCTACTGGGATCCTGGAAATATGCCTTCTCTGTAGCAGCATCTACTCTGTGGAATAAGGTTCCCTCCAAGATCCAGAGGTCTCCCACTCTGCTGGTGTTTTGAAGGGCCTTGAAGAAAAGGGAGTTGGTTCTTTTTCCCCAGTCCATTCCATTTTCTATTGTTTTTCCTTGTTTGTGTGTCTGATTGTATCCTGTTTTCAAAAAGTGATTTTATTTGTGAGCTGCCCAGAGTTAATGGGAGTCAGATGGCATACAAATATATATATTTAATTTGCATGAGAATAACAGTAAAAATGCTGTCGCAGTGTGTTTCTTGCTGAACTAAATCCCCCCCAAATACTGATTAAATTCCAACACATTCTCCCAAGCCTTTTAAGTGTTACAATATAATAAATGTAATGTAATGTAATGTAATGTAATGTAATGTAATGTAATGTAATGTAGTGTAATAAAATACACTTTATGTAAAGTTTTAAAGATTACTCACTAGATGTCAGTATTGCTTCTACAATTTAGTTGAAATCTGAATATAAAATTTAACTTTATCCATCAAGTAATAGTTGAAGGAGTTATAAACAGAAGATGACTATATCCACATTTAATAACTCTTTTTAGTTTAAAAAGCATGTCATGTGTCGTGTTGGATTGTCTCCAGGTTTGTTTAGAAATAACCTAGGTATGGGCGAGGTGTCTCTTGACTCTCTCGCTGATGCCCTGAATGGATTTGAGCTTTAGAAATCATGCCGTGGACTATGCATCTACTGTGAGTTAATTAGATCAAAACCTGGTCTCTACTGTATTTCTCTGCATTTCTCCATTCTCTTCCAAACATCTTGTGACTGGAAGATGTTTGATCTTTGATTTCTGAATTTGTTTTTTCTCAAGTCAGGCCTGGATTACTGTAATGTATGTGGTGTGGATTTGTACATGGGACTGCTTTGGAAGACATCACTCATGGCAGGTTGCTAAGGGGTGTTTTATCACATACACTGTTTGTTCAGTTACGACTGAAACAAATTTATGAGAATGGGGTTCTGGAAGTACGAAGTTAATATATCTGGAGAGTAAAGTGAACTAAGTAGCCTGAGGCCAAACTGTCACCACAAAATGTGAAATTGAAAGACTTAACTGTAAGATTCTATACTCCGTTTCATTTAAAAAATAAGTTATGTATTGACTGCTTGTTAAAACCTCAACTTTCTGTGGAAAATGGCAGTTTGAACATGCTCCTTTTGTTTGTTTGTTTGTTTGTTTGTTTAGGAGCCAGAAATCATAGGTAGTTTATAGCTCAGGAGTATCCTCTGAAGCCTGAAGAATGTTCCGGAGTTGAGAATTCATGAAGTTGACTTTGAGGGGTGGAGAAGGGAAAGTTCACTTTTAATTTTAACTAATTTTAATTTTAATGAGTTTATACTTTTCTCTTTAGGCACTGGAGTGTGCTATAGACTTGTTCTGGCTTTAAAGAGAGCTTAAAGAAGCTGATCTGGAGATATTGACATCAAGTGAGTAATAGGGTAGACAAGGTGGAAAATAGAATGAAGAACAAAGACTTGGAGTTGGAAAAAAGCTTGGATAATATGGTATTGTTTAATCTTAGAGAGAAAAGGTTCTGCTTTAGATTTTGAGCAAATCCTGAATATCTTGGTTAAGACATTAAAAATGTAATGATTCAGACATTGTCAAAACTATTGATTTGGTATGAGGATAAAATGGAAACAAAAATTGATAAAGTATATTGGATTAATTTAGTTTACGCAGCAAAGAAAATATCCCAAGAGATGTTTTGGTTTACCTTTTGAGGGGAAGCACAGAAGAACAAATATGTATTATTGATGGATTATATGTGCCACATGATGATAAAGATTTCCCTCCCAAAATACTTAATGGACCAATTGGCTCTGTTTTCATACATAATTGTTGTATATTGGAGAACTGGAATGAAGTAACCCTTCCCCAACTTAATAAAACATGATAAGGGAATTAAATCTAATCAAGATAAGCTACCAAAATCTCTCTTTTAATTTGATTGACAATTTGTTTTTGATAGACTCTTAGAGATAGAAAAATGGACATTCAAAATAATACTTTTTTTCAGAAAGACATAAATCTTTTTCAAGAATTGATATGATGCGGATTTTAAAAAAAATTGCCAACAAGATATTTCAAGTAGACATTTTACCAAAAACATTTTCTGATCGCAACCCATATTAGTTTTATGTATAAGGTTGTGGAAAATATGGATTTGCGGGCAATGTTAAATGGCATAAACGTGTTAATCCAAGAAATCCTATGGATTTTTATTGTTCTTCTTTTAAAAAGCATAATATTGTTAATCTTATGTTCTATTAATATTTTATAAGATGTAATGTATTCTGTGGGAGTGTATGGACTATGTTGCTGAGGGAGCATTTTTAAACTCAATGGTAGTATAATTATTTGTAGGCTGGGCTTTGTACAAAATGCAATGCTATATGATGCTAAAGCATCTTAATCCCATTTGGTTTTCTGCCTGGCTCACTGAGAGCCAAGTGTGACTGTGATATGTGCCTCCATGAAATGTTACTAAGTCACCATTGGACACTGTGCTATTTTAAGTAAAAGCAAAGAGATCATCTCTCTTCTTATTTCCTTGTCATGTTTACAGTTTTTATTGGTTTATAATATAAAATGCAAAAATACAAAAGCAAATAGAAGGAAAAATAAGGGGAAAGGAGAAGTGTAGAAAAAAAAGGGAAAAAAGAAAAAAAGGGGTTGACTTATTTCCTTGTGAGTAAATAAACTATTGTGATGAATGCAATGTTTTTAAAACTTGGCAATGTTAAGATGTACGGACTTCAACCTTCGGGCTGGGGAATTCTGGGAGTTGAAGTCTACATATCTTAAAATTGTCAAGTTTGAAAAACACTGATCTAACAGGCCATTCCTCTGGGAAAGGAACATTGCAGAGAGACGCCTTAAGTTTAAAGGAGATTGGAACCATGATAAAGAGACTCAGAATAACCTTAATTATGCTAGGTATAAATTTAGCAGGAGTAGTGCTTTGACAGGGTTTCTATTACATTACTGTACTAGCAATAAAATCATCTCCAGAAATACGTTTGTTGTTTCCTCAGTTCACCAGCCTGAATACTGCCGTTATCCTCAGCTGTGTGCTTGGTGCTTTCAATATTTTTTTTAATTAACAAGGTGGAAGTCCCACTGAGATTGCCTCATTACACCATCAATCTCAGGCAAAAACTTGCCCTTCCTGTCACCCATAAAAGATGAAGGGCTCCTCTCACATCCCCTTCCAGGAGGGTGAAGCATTTTGCAGGATTCCCTGGATGGCTCCTAACATGGGTTTCTTGCATACTGGGATCCACAGTCTAAAGAAGCTTGTATCTTGAGGCCCTTGGTCCGCTCTGAGCCTGGTTGTTTTTTTCCTGCAGATGTTTCATTAGTGCACTGATGACGTTATTTAGTTGGGTAATGAAATGTCTGCAAGAACACAATCAAGCTCAGAGAGCACCAAGGATTCTGAGACCCTGATTTGGGGGGGTGGGATATGCTGATGCTGCAAACTGCTTAGAGAGGCCTGTAAAGCACTGTGATTGCTATTCTACAGTTCAATCCTGAGCCACAAATATTTTATTGGAAGCTTGTATCTCCAGGCTCCCAATACTGAGAAGGATAACGGGGTCCATGCTTGCAATACTGAGAGGATGGTATGCTAGCATTTGGGAAACCCAACCCAGGTTGATAGACAGGAGCCTTAAGGCAGGGGGGTCCAGCTCCAATTGGGATTATCCTGGGTTAGCAGACATCCAGCAAAAGCAGTATATGACCTCCTTTTGCCCTCATGTCCTCTGCCCAGCAGGCAGCGCCTGAAATTCAAATGCTGTCCAGCTTTTTGAGTATCTAAGAAGGTTTCTTTTCTGGAGCAGCTTTTTTCCATTATACAGGACTTCTCCAATAAGTACTAATCACAACTTGACAAGCTCTGCTCTGTGACCTTAATTACGTTAGTTCATTAGTACCCTCTAGCCAACTTCGGCTCCTGCCTAAAATTGACAAGACCTTAACCAATTACATGTTGAAGCTTTTGCCTCCTAACCAGCTCTAGAACATTCCTGTGATTGAAAAAACAACCTTTTTGATGCTGGAGAAGGTAATGTCATATACATGTATATTTAAGCGCATTTTCTTTCTTTCTTTCTTTCTTTCTTTCTTTCTTTCTTTCATATTTTCTCTCTTTCTTTCTTTCTCTCTCTCTTTTGCAGTTTTTCACTCTAATTTTGTCACAGATGCAAAGAAAATTAAATAATTTCTCCTCCTTCCTCCATTTGTCCCCCTTTTCAATTGTCCATGAGATCTTTTGTCTATTCTGATTTCTAGTAACCCTCGGACCAATGGATAAACAAAATCCTAGGACTAAGAAAATTGAGAAAAGGAGGATATTTTAAAAAGAGTTTTGTGCACATTTATTATTATGTTATATGTTATATATGTATGTTAACATACTTATATGTTAAGTATGTCTGAATCAGAGGTGGTATTCAGCCAGTTCTGACAGGTTCTGGAGAACCGGTAGCAGAAATTTTGAGTAGTTTGGAGAACTTGGAAAACTACCTCTGGCTGGCCCCGCCCCCAATCTATTCGCTACCTCCCGATTCCCAACTGATGGCTGGGTCTTCTTTTGTTGCGATGTTGTTGCACAGGAAATGGAGCTGGAAAGCAGGTTGGTGGGGTGGGGAGGGAATTGGGATTTTGCTTCCCCTGGAGTGGGGTGGCAATGGAGGTTTTGCAGTATTCTTCCCCCAGGAGGGGGGGGGGAATGGAGATTTTGCAG
>JANHFT010002106.1:129224-140531 GCA_032467955.1 Pseudoxenodon macrops
CTAAAAATTGTGTTTTAATGCCCAATGCAATTCTGTTTGCCCTATTGTAAACACATAGGACTAAAGCTGAAAGTCATTAAAGAACGGGATATTTTTCTACTAAAAAAACCTTCCCACCCTCTAGATGTGCTAGGAATTCTGGGAGTGAGAGTCCCCATCATATCTGAACAGCTAGGTCTAAATGTTGGAAGTTTTTAATGTAGGGGAAAAAGGTGAGTTAGGGACCATAATAAATGTGCAATGAAATCAATTGTGGTATTGAGAAAAGCAATGTGAATTATGTGATTTACCAAATGAAGGAGACAACATGTTTTTTCGCAACTAATTTGTGATCATCTTAAAAACAACTTGATGACTACTGTAGAATTTAGGTGCAGGTTTTGGTCAAAATCAGCAGGGGATTTTCCTCTCCAAGTTGTATTTTGCCTTTTTTTCTCTTAGCTGGGATGCCATTAAGTTTCTGGATGGGACGAAATGAAGAACGTCATTATTACTGGGGAGGCTCTCCTCCAGGCCTGGGGCGCTGTGCATGTGGCATGGAGAAGAGTTGTGCCAATCCCCTTTTCTATTGCAACTGTGATGCTGAACACTTGATGTGGTGAGATCTGATTCCCTCTTCTCTCAAAAGGGTCTGGGTGATGATATATTGTGAACTGAGTATTTCTAATAAATGATGGGAGTTCGTTTATCGTTTCCTATTCCAGGCGAGCAGATAAAGGGCTGCTGAATTTTGTTGACCATCTTCCAGTCACGCAGGTTGTAGTGAGCGATACAAACCGTACTGGATCAGAGGCTCAGTTCTATGTGGGTCCATTGCGTTGCTATGGAGACCGTGAGTAGTGGACAGAGTGGGAGATGATGTAATGGTCTTTTTCTGTGGATCTCTCAGAATGGGGTAGGAATCCTCAAGTGTATGGGTTGTATACCATTCTCAACCCCATTTTTGTAACCCCCAGAAACCCTTAAGATTATGCTGATGAAATTCAACAACAAATGTTTTTAGAAATCCAGTTGATATTTCCTATTGCTTTTTGATGAGAAACAAAAGTGTGTAAACCTTCTATAGTTTTTTTTTTAATTCCCCTCCATCCCTTTAAAAGAAGAAAAATTGAAAGTAACAGTAACATCATTATATCACAGCCCCAACCAAGGTATACAAACAACCACCAAAAAAATGTTTCTGCTCCATCCTTGCTCATAGTCACCCATGTTGCGATAACCCCTTCTTTATTATTGCAACATGCTCTATATCGGACTGCCCTTGAAAAGTATCCAGAAGCTTCAATTAGTTCAAAATGCGGTGGCCTGCTTGGTTTTATGTGGGCCTAACTGTGCACATGTGTCATCTCTCCTTCAGGAGCTGCATTGTCTGCCAGTTTGCTTCTGGGTCCAATTCAAAGTGCTGGTCCTAAATGCCTTGGGACCAAGTTATTTAAAGATAGTCACATCTACCCGATCCATCAGAGTGGGGAGGAAAGGAATATTATGGATCCCCTCTCCTAAGGAGGTCCGTGTAGTAGGGTCAAAAATGACTTTCTCCATAGTGGCTCTCCCTGCGGAGAAAAAATTGGTGTCCACTTTGACACTCTTTTGCAAGGCCCTGAAAATCTGGTTTTATCAACAGACCTGGGCTCCTCAAAGTAGGATGGAGCCCATCATAAAGCTCATCTGATTGTTATTATGAAGGCAGGTGGGGGTGTATTGCTTTTTTATTTTGTATTAGGCTTTTTTCCTTGTAAGTCACCTGGAGTCACATAATGAACTGAGAAGCCATCTAAATTTTCATTCTTTCATTCATTCATTCATTCATTCATTCATTCATTCATTCATTCATTCATTTTTCTAACTATATTTTTTTTCATGATTTTCAGGCAACTCCTGGAATACAGTTTCCTTCATCAGGGGAACAGCTTTGCTTTTTGCTCCCTTCAAGGTCAATTACAGCCTGGATATCAGTTTCTTCTTCAAGACTTCTGCACCAACAGGCACTTTCCTAGAGAATGTGGGCCCGGACAACTATATCCGCATGGAGCTCAACAGTATGGAATTTAGGATTCAATGGGGCATACAGTTTGCTTTTAACACAATGTAGCATCTTTTTTTATTAGTCCATGGACTTACCGTAATTGACTAGGTCATTGCAACTCCCAAGAGTCTTGCTGGCGTGTTTATAACAGTGTTGCTAGTTCATTAGCATGCGGGCTGGCAGGGAATCAAAGAGCAAGCCTCTCAACTTGCATGTAACATAAAGGCTGGTAAAGCTGGCTTTAGTAGGGTTTGTGTGTGTGTGTTAATGACACTGATAATAAGGTCAATTGCTGAAATAGGCGATTCTCTGTAATGTTCTTAGTGGTAGGTTATGCAGTGGGAGAGGTTAGGGATATAGGAACAATTCAGTTCAATTTTATTACAGCCCCAAGGCCTGGCCAAAAAGTATAGGAACAAGGGGAGTTGCACTTATGGAAAGTCCTAAGACATTTCTCTATAGACCTCAAGGTGCTGGCTTTCATGCATTGGCATAAATATTTGAATCAGCAGAGATTTCTTTTTGGGCAGACTTGAAATGTTTCTGTAACTCTTGAATCCTCTCACTTCTTCATAGCTTCTCAAGACTTGGTCTTTGCTTATGACATTGGAAATGGGGATGAGAATTTAACAGTGCACTCAGACATGCCGTTCAATGATAATGAGTGGCATGAAGTGAAAGCAGAGATCAACGTCAAAGTTGCTCGGCTACAAGTTGACCGGTTTCCTTGGGTGATGCGAGCAGCTCCACCCCAGAGTTTTATCCATCTGAACCTCACTAAACCTCTCTATGTGGGTGAGTAAGAACACTCACATGTGTATGTATGTGAGAGAAAAATAAGCACCCCCGTGAAATAGTTATAAAGGTTAATCAAAATAATAACTTGACTTTTTGATTAATAGAACATCACATTTCAGATTGTGAATCCAGTTTCCTAAGAGACAGTATTTATTACTCAGTAAATGAATTATACGTAATTATATAAATCTGTGGATGATGGAGCAAATAATTTGAATGTACAGCTCTCTTGCATAAGCTGCACTAGCTCTCAGTTTTTTTCTTTTGGGTGCAATTTAAATAGCTGGCTATCACCTTTAAAGCCCTCCATTTGCAGGTTATTTGCAGGACTGCCTCTCTCTATGAATAATTGCCCACCTCACTAGAATGGATAGGATAGGCCTATACATGTTTCCATCTAGTGCAGTGGCCCCCAACCTTTGCAGCCCTGTGAACTGGCGGTGGCAGTTGTGGGGGGGGGAGAGACAATAGTTCTGCACAAATAGCAGGTGCACGTACTCATATAAATGGAGCGCAAGCACATTTACCTGCTGCTTCTGCAGCCCAGTTCTGAACAGGCTGCGGCCCGGGGTTTAGGGAGCCCATGTAGTGGAACCTTGGGAGCTGCCTTTTCTGTTGCTGCCTCTTCCTTATGGAACATCATTCCACAGGTGACCTTTAGTCTTCCGGAAAGACTATCAGGACCTATCTGATAATCCAGTGCCTATCTAGGCACTGGGATAGAGTGGATAGGTTGTTAAAACAGCCCAAGGAAATGACTGAGTCACCAGGTTTTTGTTGTACAGTTTATCATTTAAAAAAGAAAGTAGTTCTGGGGTTTTGTTGTTGTGAACCACCCAAAGTTTTAAGACAGGTGATTTTACAAATATTTTAACTAGATTAAATAAAAAACATAATCTTTGGGCGTCTGACTAAAAAGACTGAATGAACTAGCTCACAGTAAAGCAGTAGAGGGCAGAAGAACCAAAGCAATGGATTATGAGGAACTGAAGCAGACTAGACAGCATGTAGATAATGAAGTGCTCCACCCCTCCTCCGTAGATCACAGTTCCAAAACAGTGGGCAAAATAGGTATGCCAAGTTTCTAGTTGAACCAAAATGGCTATTTTTAGTTCACTTTTTAACGAAGCCCAAACCCTCTGAAAACAATATACAACTGAACACAACCTATTATTGCAAAACTATCCTTTCAATTGTCCAGAAAATAGGAAAGAAATTCCAATGCCTAGCAAACAAAATATGCTTGAACTAAACTAAAGCAGAGGATAATTAGCATCTAGAGGTTAGAGCCTTAGGCCTGTTAGGTTACTTGTTTAAAAAGAGAAATTCTTCTCTTTTTCCCATTAGAGATATATAACTGGACCATTAATTTAACCTCAGTTTTGCTCATGGTGGTGATAGGAACTTTTAGACTTTGTGGTGAGCAGAGTCAATAATATTCAGAGATGCACATGCAGAACCTGATGCAAATCAAGGTGTACTGGGTGTAGAAATTAGAATTCCATTCCTTTTATTGTGTGAATAGTGTAGATTTTACTTTAAAAAATCTAATTAGTCTTGGGTCAGGTGTTTCTATTTCAATAGTATATTTAGGGCAAGAGTTAATTCATTTTGTTCTGCATATTAGTTTTTAAACAACAGTGAATCAGAAATCATTTCTGTAAATCAGATATAAAAACCTCTTCGAGTTCGTCCAGATCCACCTTTTATCAACTGAATAACAGATGCTTAGCAGGATTTTGGACAGAAGCGTTTTCTTAATTTGGGAAAGGTGGAACATTTTAAAATGTTCTATCATTGTCCTATCATTGTTCTTAGAATTGGAATCACCCCGTGTATTTGGTGAGAGTAGGTGAGCAGAAATACAAAAACATATTCTTCAATAGTGTATGAAGTGTGAAGTATGAAAACCTGCTGGATTATATAGAAGAAGACAGGTCTTTTTGAAACGTCCAGAATCCAGCCCAATGATTTTTTTCAAAAATATTTGGTTAAAACTTGTTGCAACAGTTGGCAATGCAAGATAGACTTGATTAAGCTAGCTAGACTTCTACGTTTTTAAATACAGCCATTTATTTCTGCTTCTGTAGGATCTGCTGAATACAACTTGCATCCATTCTTGGGGTGTTTGCGAGGTTTGCACATGAATGGAGTGACCCTAAACCTGGAGGGGAAAGCCAATGAAACAGAAGGGGTTCTGGTAAACTGCACTGGGCATTGCCGAAACCCCTTGGTACCATGCCAGAATCATGGCCTCTGCTGGGAACACTACAGCCACTACACATGCAACTGCACAGTCTCTGCATTTGAAGGTCCTTTCTGCAATCATGGTGAGAGCTGGGACCAAGGGCAGGAGGGTTGGCATAATTTGCTCCAGCAGCCTTTCTTGGCCTGATGTCTTTTGGATATATTGGGCTATGCTAGCAGGAAAGTAACCCAAGAGCCACCAAGGCCAGAAAGAAAGGGAAGCCTGCAAAAGAGCTTGAGTAGCAAGGGAGGTGGAAAGAAAGCAGTTTTTTCCTGGCTTTGATTTTGTCTTCCCCTAACTGCTGCTTTATTTTGTTGTTTCTTGGCAGACATTGGTGCCTATTTTGAACAAGGCATGTGGGTGCGCTACAATATCCTAACAACACCCTTGTCTGTGGTACAGGAATTTGCCAACATACTCCATCAACCACTTCAGCCGCTCCCTGGCTACAATGTGACAGGGGAGGAAGTGGGGCTCAACTTCCGCACCAATTCAGCCCCCGCAGTCCTTCTCTATGTCAGCACCTTTGTCCATGACTTCATGGCCATTTTGATCCGTGAGGATGGTAAGCATGACTTGTATAGCTCCCAGATGCTTTGTGGAGTTGACACCTGTTCCTTCTTCTGAGATTAGCAATGCACTTACTTTCCATTCCCTCTCAGCAGAAAGGATGGGAGTCCTTTCACACCTTCCGGGATCTTGGGAAAGAGGCACTATCACTACTGCCTCCCCCAAAACCTTTCAGAATGTTGATGATTTAGAGAGGTCAGTAAAAAATGTCAGATTGTCCTACTTAATGAGAAGAACATTTCATCGGGATACTCCCAATGATCAACCTTTAACACTAAGACTATTTGACATAAGACTGTTTCACCAGCTTCTTAATGGATTTTCTCTGAAAAGAAAATGATTGGGGGGGAAAATCTGCATTTCTTGTACTATTCCCAAAGAAATGTGGTTTATGTAATAAAAATATCATTCCAAAACATATGCTTGCTTTTTGTTTTATTTCTATGATGGCTTTCCTCAGGAAACTGTTGGCAGATTTATCTTACCAACACAGCTTTCTGAGTTGAGTAAATGAAAACAATAAAAAGGCAGTGCCCACCCTAGGAAACATTAAGAAATAGATTGAAAATTAAATGGACGAAACTGTGTAGTAATATTATGGCCCTCCAGTGATATGTTCCTCTGGTTATTTTGTCTTAAAGAGTGTTGGAAAGTTAGAAAACAAGATACCCTAAGTGAACAGAGGGTTGAACATCTGGATAAAAATGTAGGCCTAAAAACATGGGCATTATTTTCATAAAAAAGATGGCTTAATTTTGACATGGCAGGCATTTATCAAATTGTTAAAAGCTTTGATGCATTGGACAAATTATCTTTTCCCTGTCCCTAACTCCCAAGTGGATTTCACTGTTAAGTAACAGTGCAAAATACTGTATGCCATTGCTATTTTTGCACTATTATAGAAGTCAGTGCTGTACGATACAATGATGGACATTTAGAGAGAGGTTTTTTTTTTCAAACTTAAGAAAGAAATGATTGCTAGTGATAATTTTAAAAATAATAATTTTAAAAATTGTGTAGCTATTGTAGTTCTGTCCAAAAGTATCTGAGGGACATGTTGGAAGCAAAATGGAGTACTTGGTGGATCTTTTGTCCAGATTCAGCAGAGTTCTTGGCCTCTTAAATGTAGAAGAATTATATTTAATGAATTGAAACTATGTTCAGTCTGCTCAGTGTTCTCAATGGTGGTGATTTTCCTCTGACTCTGCTGCGTAAGGGTGCAGGAACTGAACTCTTGGTCACCTTGTTCTATTAATGCTTTTCTCATAGGTACCTTACAGCTACGTTATCAACTGGGGATCTTCCCTTTCAGTCTGACCCTGAGCACACGCTCAGTGGCTGATGGGCAGCCACATAGAATCAACATTACTCGTGTCAATCGGACTTTGTACACACAGGTATCTACAGCTTTTTATCCATCACATGGGTGTGATAAAAAAAGGATGGGATAGGTTTATAATTATTGATTAAATAGAGAAGAGGGCAGTAAAAACTTCTCTTTTTAGTGGAAAACAGGTTATCTTTGAACTGAAAACATTTATGTACAAGTCTGTATAATTCTCTTTTGGATTTTAGAGAATCTTCTTAATATCTTTCATCTTTTCTCTCTCTCTCTCTCATCTAGTTGGATTATTATCCACTCATGATAAATCAGTTCTCTGTCTTTGTGGATAGCAAACTTGATTCTCCCAAGGCACTTTATCTTGGCCGTTTTATGGGTGAGTAAGAACAATAGGTCCTGCTCATTCTTGATGCCCCTAGACCTGTTGCCATTCTCTTTCTCTGTCATACTCTCACACACTATGATGATGATGTTGTTGTTTGTATTATGTTGCTAGGATAACTTATTATTGGGCAGATTAAAAGTATGAATTAAAAATAAAAACAAACCAAAATGGTCTATCAGCTAAAGGTGAGCCTGCAGAATGCTGTGATAGTTTTGGAAGGATCTGATATCTAACAACTCACTTCCTGGTTATATGATGCATAGGGCAGCATATGTGCTTCATAATATAAATTGCTACCCCCCCCAGATATAATAGGAGGGAGAAAACATGCACATACACAACATATATACACCTGACCAGGTTAGACCTTCACACCCACACATGCAATACAGGCATAGCCATCCAAATTAGAACTTCCAAGGATTAATGGAAAAAGAGATACCAGATGTTCAAGCTGGCTTTAAAAAGGTTAAGCAATACAAGACATTATTGCTGATGCCCTCTGGATAATTGAGAAAGCCAAAGAACATTAAAAAAAAACCTCTCCGTATGTGCTTCATTGATTGTGTCAGTCACATTAAGCTGTGGAAAGTGATCAGAAAAATGGGGATCCTGTTTTCCTGATGTCTCATTATTGTAAATACTGATATCTTAACAATTAAAAGGCATATAGAAATAACAGACCAAGAGAATGACCTGGATAATTTTGGCTATATTGGATTTACAAAAGAAGCTTGCTAAAGCTTTGAAGAATTTTGTGAGAAGAGACAAAAAGAAAAGAAAAGAAATCAAGTTCTAGGACCTTATTTTCCCCCTGATTTTGAATTGAATCTTGTTTTTTGCACATCTGTACCATGCACACTCTCTTTGCCTTCCAAGAGATAATAAAATAATTTTTCTGTATTCTCCAGATTAGGATCACAGCATCCCCCACTGTCTTTACAGTCAGAGGTGGGTTCCTATGGTTCTAACCGTTTTTTTAGAACCGTTAGTAGCTCCGCGGTGACATCACAGGGTTGGTTCCGTCGGTGTCTCCTTGGGTGCCGCCATCTTGGATTTTGCTTCTGCACATGTGCAAAAGCTATTTTTTTATTGCTGCATGCGCGCACCTTGTGGTTGAACCCATGATACAACCCTGAGAGAACCGGCAGCAAAAATATCCAGAACCTCCCCCTGTTCACAGCCCTTATCATAGTCCTTTTGTTTTGAAATGATAGTGCTTATTATGAGAGTAGAAGGGGGAAGGATTTTTCCCCATTTTTTTTCCTATCTTGCCATCCCCATCCTTTGGTTTCAATTCAGGCTTTTTCTGTGTGTTAAAAGGGAAAGAGAAGAATGAAGCAAATAGTTTTAATCTGGTCCTCTGTCATTGTCCACAGAGACAGGAGTGATTGATCCTGAAATCCAGAAATACAATACGCCGGGTTTCGCAGGTTGCATCTCAGGGGTGAAATTCAACAGCATTGTGCCCCTGAAAACCATATTTCGCTCTAGTGGTAACAGTCCCATCACTCCATACACCATCAATGGAAAGCTGTTGGAATCCAACTGCGCCTCTATGCCTTCCACCTACATTAAGGTGCCTCCTGAGCTCGACCCATGGTACATAGATCCAGGTAAGGCAGTTTAACACGACAATTTTGAAAAAGCTGGGCCAGAGTTCCTATCCTGGAGTGTCTGTGGTGATTCTCAATCATCCAGCTCATCCAAGAGCCAAAGAAGCTTCTTGGATTGGAAGCAAAACGTCTTCAAAAGAAAAAACAGAAAGTCCAGTTGCCTGTTGAAAAAGCACCTTTGGGATTATCCTGGAGTGCCAACTCTATAATCCCCAAAATGAAGAGTATGCTGCTTCTTTTTTTTGAGGCAAGGACTTCACTAAAGGGGACATCTGTTTTTTCCTTTGAGGATGGAACTTTGCTCAAACAAATGCAATGATATTGCACACTAGGGGAGAGGGATTCCTATAGAGGCAATGATCAAAGAAAAGAATCAAAGCATGTGCATCATCTGGGGATAACAGGCAGGATGACTGAAAGTGGAAGGTATTCTGCATATGGAAGGCAAAGAGTTTCCTCCTAGAAGAACCTGCTACACAGACCCCGCCCCTCTCCAGATTCCTTGGCAGAAAACCATGTAGGATAGCTAAGAAGAGAGGAGATAGTTCTCAAAATTGGGGAATAATTCAAGGTAGCATATATATCCCATACACTTCCCTACTCCTATTTTCCCCATAGCAACAACCTTGTGAGGTGGGCTAGGCTGAGAGAGAGAGAGAGATAGAGTGATTGGCCTGAGGAAACCATCCATGGATGGACTGAGCCAATGAGATCAAAGAACTGAAGGTGGAGGAGTATATCAAATCTAGTTTTAATTCTATGTTTTTTATGCTTGCTGTAGTGGACTTCTTCTACATCCACGATGACGGTTGGGTTGCAGTTATTATTGGAGGTGAGTTATCAAAGTGGAAGGTGAAAAGGGTGTGAAAGCTATGAGAAGAGCCCAGAGATGGCTAGATTAAGCCCTGTTAGGTTCCATCTGCAACTACTTATGGTTCCTCCCCACCCCAGTTATTCTAATTATTTCTTTTCTTTCCCTACTTCTGCATTTCTTCCCACAGTTATCTTTTTCCTGCTTTTGCTGTTGGCAGCAGCCCTTCTCTTGATGTACCTTCACCATCACCGCTACAAGGGCTCCTACCACACCAATGAGCCAAAGGCTATCCAGGACTACAACAGTGGTGGAAGTAGTAGTGGTGGGGGGAGTACCAGGGGCAGTGGCAGTGCTAGTGCTGAACCTGCCACTCTCCCTGCAGCTAAGCCTGTTGCCTCTCGGAAAGATCAAAACTTGCCACAGATCCTGGAAGAGTCCAAAACAGAATAGCCAACTGGAGCCTGAGGGATTCATCTTCTACTCGTTGGTGCTGGCTGCAGCCTCTTGGCAAGACCAAACCCAAACTGCCAATCGTGCCACTTGCTGGGAGACTGATTTCTGCCTCCACCCTTCACGGCGTGATGAACTGCCTGGTGCTTCGCCTTGTTCAACTTGCACATCCTGTGGTGTAGCTGTATTTCCCAGTTGGGCATAGTCCTTACTGGCAAGTGTCTAATCAAAGATATTTCTGCCTCCCTCCATTTCATTCAGAATAATTGTATTTAGTTACCTGTTTATTCATTCATTTATGGGACTTCCATAATGCCTCAATTGATTCCAACTGGATATGTTTTGTATCTTTTGAAAAGTTTTAATTGGTGCCTGTGTAGCTGCCAAAACGATATCTGTTTTTCCTCAAGTAGTAACCCTTCCCCTACCTCTGGGCCCACTTTTTTTTTCCATATCCCCTTTCTCCATTTTGTTCCTGCAGTTTCTTCTTACAGTGGGATGGGAAGGCAAAGGTGACTAGTAGCATACAGTTTCCTGCAGTTTCAACTCCCAATTTGTTAGAGTAACTTATAGCTAAACTCCGGGGCTCCTTCCACAATTTAAAGAGAGACATGACTGTCAATATACACTTCTTTTGGGAAAATGCAATGCAAAATTCATGCTGGCCTTCTCATATGCGATGCGCTAGCACATAGTCTTCCTGCTTAATTGCTTAGCATAAAAAAAAGCCATTAGTCAAGCCATGTAATGTAGCATATGTAGAGCCTGGCACATTATATTGTGCCCTGAAAGAAAACAATGTGCAATATAGGTATATTTGCCTGCTGATATATATAAAAATACATATGTATGTATAGCAATAGCGCATGAAAAAAAGAATCACTTGCACTTTGCTACCACTTGCTGCTTCATAAATCAGGGGTTTTGAGAATTTAAAATTCTTTCTACATTTTGTTCGTGTTTTAGTTGTGAGCTATTAGAAGGAATAATTTTTTAATAGTATTGTTTGTATAAAACACAAAATCCTGATCTGTTAAAAGTGAAGTGATAGTCTGTGC
>JANHFT010002107.1:0-17515 GCA_032467955.1 Pseudoxenodon macrops
CGTTGTTAGCTCTGTTAGAAATAAACGGTTGTGTTCAGAACGACCTGTCTCGGCTCAGTGATTGCCCACGCTCACTCCACAACAGTTATCATTTGCTGGAGAACTTTGCCATTTTTTTTATCTCAAACATCTGCACAGCATTTGTTCTGAGAAATCTTTAATTATTTTTACATGTAAATGTGCATTGGAGTAATTTCAACTATGGTTCAGGACTCAAGGTTATAAACAATAACTCTTTTGTTGGCATACTTACATTTAAAATGTGGGAAATTTATTTGTCCAAAACATTCAAATGTCTTTGGAAACTCTATAATTAAGAATAAACTTGTTCCAAACTAATCACCATATCTTAGTATAATATTAACAATGTTTTTGTATTATTAGAGCTTCAACTTCCAAGTGCTATTTATGTAAGAATAGTTGGATAAGATGAAATACTTGTATGCATATGGTTTTGCATAGCACTTGAAGAAAACTAACTTTAGTATTATTTGTGGATTATTTTATTTTACTTGCTGGTAACTAGAAGAGTAAGATAAAAAAGCACTGGGTAAAAACATTTTGGTTTGAAATAGAAGTTACTTAACAGATTGAGAAATACTTTACTTCCACCTCCGTAGAGAATAGACTAAACTTCTAGATGAAGAACAAATAAGCACACATGGATATATTAATCTGAATGAAGTGTTTGTGATAGATTCACATATGCAATTTATACGAGGCACTGAGTTCTAAGAAACAACTTTTTTTCAAAAACAAATTCATAGGCAGAAATTCTTGCTTACCCTCAAGATTTAATGAGCCCCAGGACCCAGGTCATTATTCATATCCTTCTCTATACAAAACACACTGGTAGTAATGAATCCTTAACCTCATTTGTCCTTAAATCAGCATATGGTTCATCCTTGATAATTCGTCCTACATATGGCATACATCATGTTTAATACCAGAACTTGCAATATTATTATTGTTATTTTTAATAGTAAAAATATTTTAAAATAATTTAGGCTAAAATTCCAAGCTTATTTATTTTGAAGTAAATCCTGCTGAAATCAATGAATCCCGTTACTGAGATATATATGTATGATTTTGACAATCCATGGTGGGACATCTTTTTATTTTAAGTTATATTTTGTAGAGAGCAGGGGAATGGCCTTGACAGAAAAGAGGAAGAACCAGTACCAAAACAATGATCAGATAAATGGGGCTTGATTACAGGCCAAGAAAAATAACTTTTAAAAAAGTATTTTAGACAAGTCATTCCCTGGTTCACATGAAGATAAAGTGAAGGTGATGGAAGTACATTCAGATTTACAAGATTCACTAACTATAACTGTTACAATAAAAGTAGTAACATAAATAGCATTGGTTTTTTAATCTGGCCTATTTTATTGGGCTGATATTTATATAGAATAGGTGCTTAGCAGTGTTTTTTCATTTCATTTTTTAATTATTAGAGTAATATATTTAATAGGCCAACTTAAGTTCATAAACAATATGTAAACCTTCAAGAGCTGTTCATCAGACAAGATATTATGAAAGATAGATGGGAGGTACTATGATAGGAAGAATAGACAAAAAAGAAATAATTAAGTCTGCATCTTGAGATAAAATATAGCAACAAATTACAATTATAGTATTAGGCATTATGGGATACTGAAAAGATTTCAGATGGTAGGTAGGATTGCCTGAGTAAAAACAAGCAAAAAATAAATAAATAACTCCTTTGTATTCAAGATTCCATAAAAAAATAACACCGAGCTATTTGTCCATGTCTTTAAAAAAGTCGGCTTGAGTGAAAAGAATAGAACCTGTTGGATAAGATTCATGAAAATATGGCAAGTAGACAAGATGCCAACGTACTTAAGTGGAAAGTTTCACTTCATATGTGTACTTGAGGATCTTTTAGTGTAAGAAAATGTTTAAGTTGTTTTTGATGGCCCCTAGCACAGAGCAGGAAATCTTGTTCATCTGCTTTATGTACAAGATTCAGCAGTGAGTCAAGTACTGAAATAACAAAAGATCACAATAGTGGAGGCAAACCTGAGCATTATGGGTTCAGAACAGACAAAGCAGGATTCTTCCCCTGGGTTCAGGATTCACACAATTCAAGTAAGACAGCTAAACAATACCATCACCACAAAACTCTCTGCTTTGGCCGGACTTTCTTCCCTATCATTTTACCACTACTAATTTAACATACGTCTTCACCCAAAATAATAATCCTGTCAGAGGGAAAATGGAGGGGGAAAGAAGAGTGTTGATTATTATTTTGTAGCAACTGAGGAACAGAACACTTCCTCACTTTTAGTTGTTTCCCTTAGATTAAATATAAAATGTTGTGTAACACTATTGCCTTGCATAGATTGTCTTAGTGAACTCTTGTCAAAAGCCCAAAAGCAAAAGAAGCGTTCACAATAATTGCCAAAAGTTTAGAAACTCTGCTTCCGTGACTACAGTGCCTCATTACATCAAATTAGAACCAAGTCTGGAACTTAAGCTACTTACCTGTGAATAGACTCGATTGTGCCACTTCTGTTCTTCAGGAAAAGGTTCTTCTGGAAAATTTGTCAACCAGGTTTGTAAAAAGGCTGATGTTTTGGCTAAGGACTTCACTTCTAGTTGAAGGAATTTATTAGGATTGTTGTTATTCGGCAATGCAGAGAAATCCATCTTTCTCCCTTACCTTTCAGTGTAACCAACTTACTCTTCTCAGCAGCTAGTTTTACTTTCAATAATTAATTAAGTGAACAAAGATAGGGCTTTTCTGGTACTTGAAATTGTAACCGGCCTTCTTGGATGCCAAGCAAGCTCATTTCCTAATGCCTGCACAAATTGCAGGGAAAGCTATGAAGAGGCCCATCAAATATGGTTATTAGTATCTGTGGGCATGATTTGAATCTACGGCAACAGTACCTTTATAAAGCGTTTTAGGGTTTAAAAAAGTAAGACAACTAAACTCGGCCAATTTAAGTAGGAAAGTTGAATTTTCTGACCCAAGCAGGAGAGAACGCTTTGATTTGCAGCATGATTTTGATGTAATCCAGATTGCAAACTGACATGGCATATGACCTTTCATAAGATGAAAACTAAATAGCTCTCAAACGAGAGTTCTTTATTAGAACTAATATGGTTTTGGGAGAGGAGAGGGAATCATAGACAAATGCACTCCACCATCTAATTAAATGCAACAACACATTGCCAGATTCTACTGGAAAAACAGACTTTTAACATTTATATGATTAAGTTATATAACAAGAATTTGGTGACCTTTTTCATGTTGCTTTCAACATACGCTTGAAGATGGTCAGTCACCTTTCCTTTTCCATGGTTTTTCTAAGCATCCCGCTGTTCTGATCACTGGGTTGCAACACAAGACAGCTGCAGTGAGAATTGGAAATGGCTTAATTTATATTCCTTATTTTAGGCTTTTCTTTTATATGGAGTTAACTTTTGTGTGGCTAACTGCTTTTTCCTAATCATCAGAATTAATTCCACACAACGTAAGCCTAATGCTGTCTTCTTCCCACATTTGATGACCTAAGGGCCACTCCCTTCTATCATGGATCATCTTGCACACATATATTAATGCCCATTATTTTGATATCACTGACATCTTCTCCTGTTTAAAAAAAAATCAAAATGACATAAGTCCTAGCTATCTGAGAGACACTTATCTCTAGTTGCACTACAGATTTCTTTGATTAAACATTGCCAGTTACAAAGACCATGGAAACACACTTTCTCTGTTGCAGCACATGGCCTATAGAATGAGCTTCCCTCCGAGATCTAGGTGGCTTCCATGCTGCTGCTGTTTTGGAGAGCTTTGAAGATCTGGCTCTTTGTTTATGACTTTGCTTAGGATAGATGCAGCCTCTTTCAAGGCTGCTATGTTGTTTGTGGTTTTTTGGGTGAACCACTCAGAGACATTGGAGTTAAGTCGTATCATAATACAAAAATAAATACAATATTTAGACATTAAACATTTATAGGACATGAGACAAACGTAGCTTAGGATAGGCTTTGCTTGCAGAATCATCTATAGTCCTTTCGCTACCTGCACCAACCATGGTGCCAACATGTCTCTGTGACATTTTTCTGCCACATTTCATCCCATGTCATGAACAAGAAAGGATCAAGATAACCTTAACTATATTCACAATACACAATATTTTCTCATGTGGGTTGATTTCCGAACATTTGGTCACTGACATTGCCTAAATTCCACTGAAGATGTTACCTAGCCTGTTCAGAAACCAACCCACAAGCTCGGAGAATGAACCTCCACCCTCATCCTTCACCCAAGCTACAGATATTCACCACTATCACACATGTTTTCTCTACTGAGCTGACCGCATACAATAATAATTATAATGTGAATACAATTTGCTAGATTTTGGCCATCCAATACATCAGAATTGACATCAGGAGATGGGCTCAATGGATTTATTACCAAATTCAAACTCATGTGGGCATGCAATTTCTTTTGCCTCTGGTCCCCAGACAATGTTGCAGTTGCCATCCTATTGTTTTCCTAGAACCATACATAACAGTGCATTAAATATGAAGGCAATTACTTGGGAGGGGTGTGGCTGAAATAAAAGTGAAATTGCATAATATCCTGCAGTACAATATTGAAATGATGGGACCCACTTCTCGTTCCAAAATGAATCCCTGAACAGAACATGGAGGAATCTAGAAGTTGCCATATGTTACCTATATGAAAGAAAGGCAAGGAGATAAGTTAAAGAATACTGGGCTATGTAACTCAGCTCCTTTCATGACTTGAATAGGTTTGAGTTTGTTTTATTCAACTTGAGCTATTACAAAATGGGGTGCAGGAAGAAGGGAAGTCCTACTATCAGATTCGTCCCATTTTTATGGTAGTGTCATGATTGGGAGAGTCTTATTTTCTTATCAGCTAATGACATGATTAAGAGGGAGAAAAGCATAGCTAGAAGATTCAACCATTGTTTTGTGCATCAGGTTCTGCACACTCATAACCAGGACAGCATTACTGGGTGTGACTCATGAGAGATGCAGATATAGGAAGGATATTTATCAGCAACGGAAGCACAAATTTCATGCTGCTTAGTTTTCAGTTCATTTAAAGATCAGTGAATAGCACTTTAATACAATAATAGAGAAAGAGCTTACATACACATGGCTGGAAAGTAAAATTATCTATAGTTCTTCAACCACTATTTCCAGTCAATTCTGGAATTAATTTTGTGTCTGAACCACTAGTATAACTCAAAATAAGGCAGGTTCTGCTGTTCAGTGTCTGCTTTTTTCTCTCCCTGTCCTGATTGTATTATGAACAGAAAACAGATGTCAAGGAATAAGAAAAGTTATATAAATGGAATTCATAAAAATATATTGATACATCTCTAATTATATTTATTGAAAATATAAAAATCAAGTGATTTCATGTACAAAATTTCAGAAGGAAAGTGTTTTCTTCACATTTCACAAAATTGTAAAAGTGTATTTTAATAACTTTTTAATGAAAACATTTATCACCAAAGTATCTTCTAAGTTTTTTTAAACCTGAAAATGTAGCTCAATTCATCTTAAGCATTAGGTTTCTTCCATTGGTAAGAGAAATTTTCAAGAAATTACATGTGAACACTGCAGGTTAGCCACCGGCCTTTTGCTTGGTATACTTAAAAGCAAACGACATGTTAAAACAGCACAGACTTCTTTCAAAAGATGTTCCAAAGTTTAGAAAGGTGTTTCTCTACATTACATAAAGGAGTGCAACAGAGATTCAGTGTAAATCTTTACAGTGTTTAACTGCTTCAATACTTGTGTTCAAGTATATGTTCACATGATTAAAATGCCTACTTTGCCATGTTTGTTTAATTCTGATATAAAAATTTATAAATTACAGTAGATAATTTCCTATAGAATATTTCTAAGGGCACACAGAGCTCTTACCAACTTAAGGTGTTCCAACAATCTCCAGAGTGCATAAAAAATATAAAATGATTCAGAGGGTTGATGAAAATTACCCACAACTTGAATTGAATTGACTCGAGATTATTTTGGTGGAACAAAGATTAAAAATGTAGCCTAGGAAACTGACTATATTCACGGATGTGCTGAGTCAAGTGTTACATTTGCTACATAAATACATTTCCAAGAACAGTTCATGTGATATACGGCCCTTTATAAAATATGAATGGAGTTCCAAAACCTGTTGCAAAATTTCTGGAGTCAATCTGACTCTGAGCACCAAAATATAAACAAAATAAAAATAAAGATGACTTCATTTCCATATACAGTACAGCAAAACTATTCATCTAAATAGAAAATAAATTCAGAGTAGTATGATAGTTTATTATCCAATGCAGTAAGCAATTTGGTAGGCTTAAGTGCCTTTGACTTCAAGTGAACAAGACTAGAAAACGTATCTATTTGTAGTACTGCACTATTTATTTGTCTTTTGAATAGCAAGGATGCCAAAATAGTTGCTTACTTATTGAATATAAACATTTAAAATAGTATTTTTAGGGGGGGGGAAATCTCATAAATGTATCCAAAATAATTCATATAAAATTTAATTATGGAAACTCTGATCATAAAACCAAAACAAAAGCTATTTAACCTTCTTTTTTTTTTAAGTCTTCGCGGGCAAAAATAAATTACTTTGATTAAATTATATGTAATCTGATATATTTGGTCTGAAGAAATGTGTGTGAATTTATAAATAATGTGATTGTGAAAAGCCGAGAGCCCACGAGCCAGCCTGCTACGGGTCAACTCCTCTGCTGCATCTTCTGTGCATAAAAGTCCCTGCATGTTTCACAGCAACGTTGATACCATCTCATGTCCTGACACAGGTTCTTCTCTCGTATCACTCTGCAATATACAGTCCATTGGTCTCCAAGACACTTGAATGTTAAGGCAGCTGTGAAATAAAACAAAATCACAGACATCACTATGGCTGCACATTACATAGGCATATTCAATCTTTCTGGTTGGTTTGCACATTTGAAATTTTAAGAGAATATTATGAGCATTTTCAGAAAATAGGTGTTATGGTAAGCAAGTCTAATTACAAAAACACATTTAGATCAATAAAATAAATTAAATAAAACAGATAAGGATGTGTCCCTAACATCCTGCTCTCTGATGTTTTAGCTCCATTAGTTATTAGCCTTGTTTTTCTGGGAAGGTGGGCACAGTTCTAAACACAACATTGGGCTGTAGGTATTTTTTTTTTTTCCAAGAATATCTGGTCTCAGAATTGTGGTTGGAAATTATTGCTTTGTTTCATAGCATGCAACTTCCCAAGAGATCTCTCAAATGCAAAGAACGTAGCTCCTACAAGCTGGACAAAAATATGCCACATATTATGAAACAACAAACTAAGGATGAAATACAATTAAAATATAAAAACAGTTTTCAAAATGTAGAAACAAAGGCTAAATTTCTAACCAAATTATTAGGGTTCAGTATCACCTAACACCATGTAGACTAGCTTCTATATATTTGCTGCAAAAAACAGATATCCATTCTTGAGAATTCTCTATCAGAATTTTTGTATATTATCCACCATCTAAGGAACTGTAATAATAGTGGTTTCACCATAAGATTGGCAAAGAAGAATTGGATAGTGGTTATGTATCTTTTTTGCTTAGGTGCATAATACACAGAAATTACATTTCCATGCAACTGTAATACAAAATTAAGCAAAGATTTATGTTAATCAGTAAAAGGTTATACTCTCTTTTGTCTTGTCTTTTGCATGAGACATATGTATAGAGTAGGATGGATAGTTCTTATTTTCAACTAAAAGCCTTCTGCTGTTCTCACTGCCACCTGGTATAAATAAATATTCCTTAACTTTGGGATAGTCTCCTGTTATATTCCTTAGTATTCTTGAATATTTTTTATTGCTGTCTTATGCTCTTATGTTGTTTTCTCATACTGCCTTGAAATAAGCCTTAGACACTCATACATACTGTATGTGGGTTTTGCTTCTGAATCACCAGGAGCCTCTTAAATCTAGACTGTTATAAGGATGATTCAGTATATAGTACATTTATAATTCTCAAATAATTCACATGTAGTACATTTATGACAGAGAAACTATACTGTAGATCAATATAGTCAGATGGGTTATCTGGAACATAGACGTAATGTTGTTTTCACAGCTGAGGTAAAAAGAATCTAGAATTTTGATCTCAGGAGCCAGATAAACATAACTTGAAAATGGCAGCACAAGACCAGAATAGCTATCTTCATACAACATTCGTAGTCACTTACCCAATCTAGGTGATGTAATTGTGTTCACATTAATTTTTTCATTGCAGGGCTGAAGGTGGCAAGGTCTGTAGGCTGCAGGCTTTTCAGAGGAGAAACATTCACTGCCATGCCTCCCTGTGACCTTGTGCATGCACTGGATGACTCGTGATTGCATTCCTTTTCCACAGGTGATAGAACACTTCAAAGAATATAAGATATACATATATAAGCAAAAATGCTTTTTTTTTTTGGCCCCCAAAACTAAATCTACCTCAAACTGGGTATTCAAAAATGGCAATTAAATTCTTAAGAACAGATTTAAAACAATCAGAAAAATAACTTGATCTCTATTATGTTTGGCACAGTATCTTGGTTGCTATTCCATCATGGATGGAATAAGTAAGTATAAAGTGGAATGTTGAACACCTAAATTGAAGTTGTGGTTTAACAATTCAAAAAAGGAATTATCCTATTTTATCATTTTGGAAGTCATAGATGTATTTCCCCAAACACAATTTTAGGCAACAGTGTACATAAAAAATGGCATATCAATTCACATTTTTCTTTGGTGACAGAAGTAACAATTTTGGAAGAGCATCCACAGAATTACAGTTGGCATTTCAATATCAAAACAAATTTTCAGTGCAAAACCTTCGTATTCTAAAGGCTCGTTATCAAGGAAGAAGGACTGGATCAGCAAGTGGGATCCCCTAAAGATGTACCGAGGAACAATTTTAGGTTGGGAAAGCAAGATTTAATGGAACTAAACCTTACTAAAGTTTTGTTCCATTATGAACCAAATCCAGTATGAATTTAAGAGATTATGGCATTAACTATACAGTACAATCAAATCAGATTTTATTTTCCTAGGCTCCAAGATCACCGCAGATGGGGACTGCAGCCAATAAATTAAAAGATGCTTGCACCTCTGCATGCAGCATTAAATGTTTTTAAAACCTATCTAAGCAACAATCCAAGCAGAGCATTTGTGTCAAAGATTACAAAAATGAATCTTCCACAAAGAAGGTGATGATAGAAAGCAATATAACCTATTTCAGTTTTCATCTACCACTAATCATTGCAGAGATAATATGAATTGTTTCTTTCTTTCTTTCTTTGCAATTTTTATTTTATTTTATAACATATAAATTCCATTTTTAATTTGAACAATGTATTGTCTGGGTACAAATATTTTTTTTAAAATAATAATAAAAATGTTTACAATCATATTCATCATATTAATTTGATTATAGTATTAATAATAATATTTTATTAATCATTTTAACATCTTCCATTATAATATCAATTATATAATCATCAAATTAAAAAAGTAAAAAATTACCCGTCTGTTTTACTTTCTCATATTACACCATATTTCGCCCAATTTTGCAACAACCATCCATCTCTTCCCTTCTTCCTTTCTTTTCCTTCCCTCCTCTCTCCTCTCCTCTATTTCCCTCTCTCCTCTCTCCTTCCGTTCTCTCTCCTCCTCCCCTTCTCCTCTCTCTCTTCTTCACCACTTCCCTTCCTTCTTTTTCTCTTCTCCCTTTCTTCCTTCCCCTCCCCTCCTCTCCTCTCCTCTACTTCACTCCACTTCCCTCTCTCCACTTCTCCTTCTTTCCACCTTCCACATTGAAACAATATGAATTGTTTCAATTTGGAGCTCACCAATGTTATTTTTTTTACAGACTATATTTTGAAACAAGTATAGAATGCTTAGATTAAAAGCTAAGGACAGTATGTAATGTCATAGCTTCTTCTAGGTCTCTGGAAAAATTAAGGAAAAAAATGTCCCTGCCAAAGGATAGCCTTTCAACTGTTTTCTTCAGGCTACAATAGTTTGCAATCACCGCTGAGCTTCAAAAAAAGTTTCAACTGAGAGAGAAAATCTGTAGCATTGTTAAGCAACAGAGGTTTGAACAATTTGTTCCAAGAACAAATGACTGCTTTTGTTAAAAAGTACAAATCACCTATTCCAAAACCCAAAAAGCATAGGAAAAACTATTAATAAAGTCTTATTGGAGACCATCAGATATCTCCTGAACTCAACTAGATCGGGACCTTAAAAGTTATATATTATAGATATGTCTTAAACACAAGCAAGAAAGAAACCTGCTTTATGCAGCAGAAGAGATTTTAAAAGCACATTTAGTTTGTTCAGGCTTCTAAAATTTACTAAGCGGGATATTCAACTGTTATTATTCACTGAGGAGAAGGATTACATGAATGCATAATACACATGAATTGTTAATACTGTTTCTTTCTTCCAACAGGAAGCTAACAATCCTCACTCTCATCTACTCTATGCCACATGCTCTTTTCGAATCATAATTTTTCCGATTCTGTACAAGGTGCTTTTGATAAGTATTTAAACCTTTTCATTTTTCGAAGTAAAAAATACTATTCTACATATAATTTAAGACTTATTTTGCAAAAGGAAAATAAATGCATGAGGCAATAATGAAAAATTAATTTTTACCGTATATGGAAGAAGCTGCTTTTATATTTGTTTCCCAACTGACATGAACAGCATTTATTAATTTATTAATAAGATTTTCTGTAAGACTGGAAACAAGTCTACACTAATTACATACAATGATTTCTACTTAGATCATTATGCCAGAATACAATTATTACCATCAGTCATTGTCTTTTTAAAAAAAATCACAGAATATTTTGTAAAATGAAATGCAAGCAATATTGGCTATCCTTTAGAGAGCCTGGGATACAAACCAGGACTTGAAACCTATTATACAACCAGATGTACTTATATAGCTATAAACTATTACTAAATATAAAGGCTATTCCAAAATGACCTTTGGATATTTGGAGCCTATTTGAGGGCTTTGAACCTAGAAACCATTTTCTAATATTCAGGAGTAGCAAGAGCAGTGCTGAAATTAATTTTTTAATTTTTTTGCGGTTGTGTCCAGAAAATTGCAATTTTTTAGAACTTAACAATAAAATCACTCTGGTTGTTTTCTTTTTGTGTTTTGCAAAGTACCACGAAATGAACTTGAGGTCGAGTTATATGCTCGTGCCCATACAAGTAGTCCTCATTTAGTGATCATTTAACTGTGATGAAAAGTAACTGAGGTCAATCCTTGCATTTACCACCTTCACAGGTTTGTAAAGTAGTGAAATAAGATCATAAGCACAGATGTGGTTTCATTTAGCAACAGATTTACTTAACAACCAAGTTGCTAGTCCCAATTGTGGTAGCTGAACAAGGACTATCTGTATCTTAAAGAATTAACAATTAGATCTAGAGAAGAGCTAAGTAATTGTTATTCTACTCAATAGGGACTGGTAAATTTTATGTCTGCAGTGACAGAGAACAGGAAATAGTGTTTGTAGTCTCATGCCACTTAGAATTGCTTTATAGCAAGGGTATCAAACTCGATTTCATTGAGGGCCGCATCAGGGTTCTGCTTGATCTCGGGGCCAGGGTGGGTGTGGCCAGGGTGCAAGCTGTTTTCGCTGGCAGAGGCATTGCGGGCCGGTCCTTTGCTGTTTCCAGGGCAGCATCCAAAGGGCTGGATCCGGCCCATGGGCCTTGAGGTTAACACCCCTGCTTTATAGGTTCTCCATGACTCCACCACATATTTTGAGTATGTAAGACTCATATTGTTCTATGTTCTAAGAGTTGGTGTTCCCCCATCTGAACACACACAGATTAATTTATTTCTTTAATAATTTTTCTCCAAAGTCTGGCAACATAAAAAATTATTCCCTGTAACAAAATTAATGTATTAATGGATAAGGAATCTATTTCAGTAGATGTTTTTAAAATGACCACTCAATATCTTTTCTAACTCTTAATTGTGATTCTACGATTGCCCTGATTCGGTCAACTGAAATCACAGAAACACAAGGAAATTTAGTATCTTTACTAACAAGGTTTTCAAACAGAAAGAGTAAAAGGTATGAACAAACAAACTGGCAACTAAGGAGTTGAAAAACACAATGGTGAGATAAATAGAAAGTTGACATCAACAGCAATAAAATAAATAAAACCATGCTAGGGTTATGCAATCCTTTGGAAGATGTGCTTCACATGTTGAGTTCCTGAAGCAGCTACCCAAGGTTGGAAAAATACTATTTTTAATAGCTCATTTAACTATTTGAAAAAAGCTAATTTAAGAGTTCTTCCATGTTTTCAAACATGTCTTCTGAAGGACGTTCATATTTTAAATGTTTTCATGGTCAAACTAGATTACATTTTCTCAATTTTCAGTATTCAGGCTTTCTCCTTCACTGAAAATACATTGCACAATATTTGGCAAAGTCTAGTACTGACAATTTCATAAAACATATTGTACCTTCGACCAGTCTCCCATTCTCCAGACGTAACACTTGGAATAATCTTCACAATCTTCTGATTCTCTGGGTCTTGTGGACAAAACACATTTCTTCCGAGGATTGGTGCATCTTATGGTCCGATGCCGTATGCCTTTGCCACATTTTACAGAGCACTGTAGAATGATAGATACATGATACAGTGCTTACAGTAGCATCTCCAACCTGTTGGAACTCCAGCTCCCATAATTTTTACACATATCATCCAAAACCAGCATTTCACCACTGATACACAGCCCTGAATTCTATCTAGCCTTTAGCATTTAATTTCTGTAAATGACCTAGACAAATGGCTGGTTTCAGGCACTTAAATAAAGCAAATAAACAACTATGTGAACAAGAGTATCTTGTGGTTCTTAGCTGACCACTGTATCCTTTGGAGTCTCTTGCAAAGATTGGGAATTGGGAATATTCCCAACCCTCATTATGGGTATTCTAATCCTACATGAGCAAAATAGGTTGTGGCGTGGAAGAGATTTAGGATAACCATACCCTACCTAGAATCTCTTAGAGCAGTGATGGCTAACATTTTCCGGACTGGCACATGTGCACGCACCCCAAAAATGCAATGTGTGTGTGACCCCCGGGCATGCACCCCACCCTGCACATGTCCCACACATTTGCTCCGGCCCCTATGCATGCGCGGCAGAGACCCAAAGACCAGCTGGCTGGTGGGAGGCGCACACATTCACAATGGAGCTGTACTGGGACTGTACTGGGGCAATGGCTCGTGTGCCCACAGAGAGGGTGCTGCATGCCACCTCTGGCATGTCTGCCATTGGTTCGTCATCATGGTATACCTGCTAGGGTTAGAGCAGTATAGTTTTTAATCTGGAACGATTAAACAAATAAGCAAGTAAAGAGCTGGACTTTGGCTGGATTGTTCTGTCATTCTTGGGCCTGACATCTATCCTGAATAACATTTACACAAAAAAATTATGGGATAAATAATCCATAAATTTAGGTATGGCATGATCAATAGGCTTATAAAACCCAGTTGCAGATCATCAGCCTGGGCCTATTGGGGGAATGACTGATGGTTTTCAATGTCTGGCTCTGATGCAACCCAAATAAGTCAGAGTATCGATTAATTCAAAAGCCTTCTGTCTCTAGGATTGTACCATTCTTGATTCCTGATGGCATTGTGCCATCAGAAAGAGCAAGATCAAAATCTGGAGGAGCCTCCTGGACTCAGAACCTTTGCTCAGAGTACAGGTAGAATACATTGTGAAGCGGGCTTTTGCCAGCTTTGGCTGGTATACTAGTTTTGACCTTACCTGAAATAAAATATACTGAGTAGGGAATGCCCTTTTGAAGAATGCACAGCTGACACTGACACACTGACAACAAAACTTTTTAATCACCACATGGAGCTTTTTATACTTGCCCTGACATTTAAAATACGTTGTTATATTTTCACTTGGTACAGAATATTGTTTCATTCAATACAAGAATCAATAGAAATAAATGATTTTTAAGTTCATGACAGCTGTCTTATAATAAATTGGATGAACGATAGCTTAGAAATACTGTAAGTAAATAAGCAATCCATGCTTATACTGCACCTCTGACCACACGCCAGCTTCCCACACTGTCATGCAGTCCTGGCCTTCACAGCGCTGTGTTGAAGTGGGCTTAGGGCCAAGACAGTCTCTTTCTCGGGCTCTGATCAGGGTTCCATTTCTCAGTTGCTGAGTACAGGCTACAAGCCTATTCTGTGTCCCTTTCCCACATGTCCTTGAGCATGAAGTCCACTCAGTCATCATCCACCTAAAGAAAAAAAAAGTGGGGGGGGGAATCATGAGTTGGCATTTTGCTAGATTTTTTCAAGCCAAAATAATCTTCAAAATATTTTTTCATTCTGCTGATTTTAAAATGCGTTCTAATTGAACTTGGTTATTCAATTTTTGTAAATACAGTGGAACTTCCGTTCACGATCACAATTGGTGGCAGGACTTCGGTCGGCTTGGATTTGGTTGTGAACGGAAGCACAACTTACTGCAGATAGAAAAAACCCAAACAAATGGCGCCGAAGGAGAAATCGCCGCGGTTGACTTCGATCAGGAACTGAAGATATGGTCGGGAACAGAGGTACATTTTCAACGGATTTGTTGTTCGGGAACCAATTTGGTCATGGACTGGGGCGTTCGGCAACCGAGGTTCCACTGTACTTGTTGAGCACCACCAACACAGTAGTAGTCCTTTAACCAGTGAAATGACAGTCTTTTTCATATGATTACTTGGTGCTGAATGTTTTATAGTATACAATACTATTTCTGTCAAACTTAAGCCAAAGCATAGTGATATTTCGTATGTTGTAGAAATGATTTATTTTCATTATTATGAAATTGCACTTTAAATCTAAAAAATCCCACACCAACCTATCTTGGGGAAACATTAATGAAATCTGTGAGAGTTTCAGTAGTTTAAACATTACCAGAAATTATATGTGTCATGAAAGGAAGCATGTCTGCATTTAAGCAATACTTTAAAAATGCAAATAGAAAAATTTTAAATGTAGCTTTTTTTTCTCCTTCTGAAATCTTTCCTTTGAAGCTGATATTTTCATCATTAGAAAATAATCTATTAGTGCTAATGCGGATATCTATGGATGGAAATGCCAACTTCGAAAGTCAGAATTTTTCAGGAAGATGGCTGGAAGTAGGGTTAAAATCTCCCACTTTAATATGATCAATCTCTCCGGCTATCTTCATTAAAAAAAAGTGAAATAGACATTTACATTTGATATGTTCTCCAGATCGGTTCTATTTTTAAATTAAAATCTTAGGTATATATGGAATAGGAAAGGAAGCTAGAGTAATGTTTGTTGTTTTTACAAAGCCTTTCTAAAAAGTAGCACTGCTTATATCGGTGGAAAGAAGCAAGTATGTTCTACAATGGAAGAAGTGAAATTCTGGTATCAAATAAAAGTTATGGGAGAAACAGGACAAGAAGACAAGAATATGTTATTTAATTTCCTCCTTGCCTGTTCATCTACCTAAAAATACTTTTATCTGCTATTTGATTTGATATGTGGAATACAGGTTTCTACTTCTATTATCTTAAGTTAGCACCATTCCTAGCATTCTATTTAATTATTCATTATTTAATAACTTTTCCAAAATCTACAAAGCTATCCATTATAAACATGCAAGCATTATCTCTAGTAATGACTCCAATTTAGTATTATGTAAACCATCACTGATTCCTATTAGTCTTTATGTTCTCCTGATGCAGATAATTTGAATTATCTATTTAAATTTCTCACAATCTTCATTATTTTTTCTTTTGATAAAACAGTTGAAAAGTTGAAAGCTGAAATGAATTGCTTTAAAAATCTTAATGTATATATTTTGTTAATTATTGCTGTTATAAATATATATTTTAACTGATTAACTGCATCCTTTTAGAAATCAGATTATTCTTGAAGTTCTGATAAACATAACTATATAGATAATATTGATAAAAGGGAACAATACTTTTTTGTTGTGATAATTATGATTGGAAATTCACATGTCATAAGTAGCCCCTCCCCATTTTTGCTTCCTAGGTATCATTTCCTTGCTTAATTCTTTAGACCAAGGTATCCATTCAAAGTCAAAGAGAATATCTCAAAACTATGAGTTATTTCCCAAGGGACAGCCTCTCATTCCATCTCAGTGTCCATTGTATGAATCTTCAAGATCAACCTCACCTTGTATGGCATGGCTGCTCGTTGCATTTTCGAATTTGTGGTTCAGGTTTTGTTAAATGTTTGCATTTCTTGTTATCCACAAAACTAATATGCTTATTCATAATTTTTGTGCAAGATACTGTTGTTTTTCTTTCACCTGGTAAGAGGAAAACAAAGTTTGCAGATAGCTTTGATGACAAAAGTTTTATCATTGAATAAAATTATTCAACTTGAAATATTAATAAATAAAATAGCCGTTTATATTAGAAAAACACTCTAATACTTTTCACTATCTTATTTTCACTTGGAGATAAATATCAAATTTCATCCTGAAATTGATGAAATAAATTATTGCGGATTTCATATTTTTATATATAACTTTTAAGATAGTTTTATAAATATTACATTAAAACTGCAAAAAACAAACAAACCTAGAAATGAAAAAATCTAGTTTTCTAAACAGTTAGGAACAGCAGCAAGTTTTATGTTAGTCAAAATTATAAACCTAAATGAACACTTTTGCTAAATATTTATCTGTGGAACAATGTAAAATAGTTTATTGAAGAAATTATTAAGGTTCATATTATAGATATTAGAAACACCTAGAAAAATTCTAGATTACCACATTCAATGCGGCAATGGAAATTTAAAAATGTTTTGACAGACCTCAAAATAGTAGTTTGCCAAAATCATTGATAGTAGTTACATGGTACTGAAAAAAGAAAAAATTATTATGGCAAGACAACTTTACAGCATTATGATCACACCAAAACAGAATCACTGTGATTAGCTGATATTACCTGGGAAGGAAGTGAGTGTTTTTTACTCACTGCCCTATCAAACAGAGATATTTCATGTTCTACATGAACGAACATTTATGAACATACAGTTAAAGGGCCAACTGGAATACTTTTTCATCTTGCTGGAGGTTTACCAGGACAAAACAGAACAAAACAAGTTTGACTTTTTGTATGTTAAAGATATTTGTCTTTGTATTTTACCCCTCTTATATAAATATTTGAACAATTCTGCTTTTTCACTGCAATTGGGCTGGTTTAGTAGCCCTAATGACAAAATTATTATAGTGGAAGCAGCATCAAACTTTTAAGTATAACAGCAATACATATGTAGCGGGAGTGGGATCTAACTTACCTCGCCACCGGTGCGCTGCCTCCTGCGCTGCATGCGCAGTAGAAAACCCCCCCCTCCAAAAAGGTCAAAAATAAGATG
>JANHFT010002107.1:30062-52504 GCA_032467955.1 Pseudoxenodon macrops
CCTTTTCATCAGACTAGACATACCCAGTTTCTTCGACTGTTCTTTATATGTTTTAGCCTCCAGTCCCTAATCATAATATAATATAATATATATAATATAATATATAATATGTTATGATATGATATGATATAATAATAAATGTTCTATATCCAAACTCTTCATGTTTAGACATGAGTAGGTTTACATGAGGGTCCAGAGTGGAAAATTATGACACAGTATTAAAATGTTGTTATGCAAGCACTTTTTAAAATCTGCATTATGATATAGAATCCACATATGTAAGGGACAGACCTCATGTGATACTGAAGCATTCATTATATCATTGAAAGGAAACTTTAATGTTTCATTAAATGCTGGTGCATATGCTGTGAGGTTCAGAGGTGGGTTCTGAATCTTCTTACTGCCAGTTCGCTCAGGGTTGTGTCTTGAGAGCGCGCACAAAGCGTGCACTCTTAAAAACTAGTGTAGAAGCAAAATCCAAGATGGCGCCCCCCACAGAGACACCAACAGAATCGGCTCAGTGATGTCATCACGGAGTTACTACAGGTTCTATAGAACCAGATAGAACCGGTAGGAACCCACCTCTGGTGAGGTTGCATATACGTTTTTCCACCAATTTTAAGCATAGATTAAAGTTATAAAAATTCAAACACCTAAGTAGTTCTGCTTAAGAAAATATTGTAACAAGAGTTATATGTACATAGATAGTTATTATATATATAGTTATTGTAGAATATTAGTTTGTTTGTGATTGTTTTTGCATATTTTATGTAAAATATCAATAAACATTAAAAAAACTTCAAACACCTACTTCATATTTTTGCATTCTCTATCCTTCTTTACATTACTCAGAAACACCAAAAGAATGAAAATATCTAATTTAATTTAATGTAATCAATCTATATCTAATTTTCAATGTGAAACATTAGTTTATTTGATATATTCATTGATTATTAATATATTTTCTGTTTCCAATTAAAGTGAAACCTCAATTACATTCCGTGGACTTCAGTTGCAATGGATCACATTTCTATCCCAACATTCACCCAAAATAACAGACATTTGATGCAATGTACTCCAGATGGTACAATTATTATTATTTTTTACAATTTCTACTGCTATTTATTTTATTTCTGTAATTGCTTAATTATGCAGCTGATGTAAACATTGTGATATTTTATACAGATTAATAGAAGTTTGATATGCAACTGATATATTTTTAACATTTGAATTAGCCTTTTTGTTTTACAAAGTAGCAAGACTTTTGAGTAATATGATGAGTAATATAATAATTGTTTCCTAGCATCATTTCTAGGCCCTTTCTTTCCCTTATTCCTGTACTGGTCAACTGTGAAATTGGATTGATTCTTTAATACAGTTGTATGTATTTTTATTTTGTTCATTTAATATTAAAACAATTCATTTTTTCTATAAATGAAATAATTTTCTTTGGGCAAACGATCTTCTTTTTGTCCTTTATTTAAAATTCTAGAGTTGATAAAATTCTAATCCAGAGCAATATTTACTATTCAGGTACACAAAATAAATAAATCACAATGTTTACATCAGTTGCATAATTAAGCAATTACAGAAATAAAATAAATGGATAAAATGTATCCAAGAGCATGGAGTTGGATTTATAACATACCGTACTTATTCTTATGTGTTCCTAATCTCCTTAGCAACAATGTTGAAACTGGGTAAAATTAAGCTAAAATACTTTTTCTAAACACTGTGCTTTAATTTAAACAACATAAAAATAGCCTGCCGAGTATTCAATGCATTTACAAATTTTAATCAATAAATGTTAAAATAAGTTTACCTGCTCCTCGAGTATGATTAAAATCTCCTTTAACAACTCTACATGATTTTCCATCTCCATTGCAGACACCACAGTGATCTTCCCATGCCAAAGAACCCAATATGCCATCACAACCAAATTTCTGAAGTAAAAAAAAGGAAGAATAGCACATTGTCCATTCCAAGCTAAAGGATAATGCCACATCAAATTAGACTATAATTACTATAAGAAATATATTATTTGCTAACAATAAAATGTGATAACCTATTCTGAACTATTTTGGGGTATCTGGCAGACGTGGGTTCCTACTGGTTTGGACTGGTTCTACCAAGTAGGTAGTAGGTTCTGCTCCGTGGGTGCCGCCATCTTTTTTTTTTGAGGGGGGATTTTTTTTTTTGGAATTTTTTTCAGTTTTTTTTTCTTCTGTGCATACGCAGAAGCCGAGTTTCCAGCACTGAGCATGTGTTGCCATCTTGTTTCCGGCCTTCTTTGGGGGAGGGAATTTTTAAGTCTTTTTTTTCTAATGCGCATGTGCATGCGGCACAGGAGGCAGCGAACCGGCGGCAAGGTAAATTAGAACCCACCCCTAGTATCTGGACAATAAACGGAATTTAAAAAATACTCTTTCCCATGAGAAGTGCTATCACTTTTTCCTTAAAAGAATGGTTTTACAAAGCCCTCCTTCAAAATTCTCACTTCATATTTACAAAAATATAGCATTCTTATCCATTTCTTCCACAATATTCTAAATTTAAATTGAAGGTTAATTTAAGTCCATAACCTAAAAGAATTAAGGGGGGAAAACCCTTCAAAATAATTAAACAGTAATAGTTACTTTTGGAAGACTTACCTGACATTTTCCATTTGCACATATATCTACATCCTGAGGACCACAGGAAGTTCCATCCATCACTTTCTCTGTTACCAATATTTGCTGTTCTTTTCCATTTGGAGAACAAAATAACGCACATGGTTTTTCTATGTGAATAAATATATTTTTAAAAAGGTCTCTTGAAAATAGTTTTGGACAATGCAAATACTCCAGTACTGGTTATAATACACATATTTTAAGATACCTAATGAATGCACTATTGGAAAGCTTGAAATATTTTCATGGGGGAAAAAATTTAAAGTGTTGAATCATATTTCAAACAATATTGGAAGAGAATTCATCATCTAAATAGAATCCTTCTGATTGTATTTGAAAGAAACAAGGTAATATCAGAATTAAATGCTGATAAATTATTTTACTTTTTGAGACATTTCAGGATTAAATCTGCACCTTTTTAGTGATCAACTTTTAGGAGTGTGATCCTACAATTCTTACTTTATGAAGTGTTTATATTTTGTATTTCAAATTGAACAATTTTATGGTATTTTAAATGCTAACACATGTATTCTGACACAAGCTTTTATCACTATATTAATGTGACAGTGCACAAAAGCGAATATCAGAGAGGTGGGTTCCTACCGGTTTTAACCGGTTCTTTAGAACCGTTAGTAACTCGGCAATGATGTTATGGGGCTGGTTCCGTTGGTGTCTCCGTGGGCACTGCCATCTTGGATTTTGCTTTTGCACATGTGCAGAAGCTAATTTTTGATTGCTTTGTGCACGAGGCACAACCCTGAGCAAACTGGCTGCAAAAAGATCCACAACCCACCCCTGAATATCAGTATAACATGACTAGTCATAAGGTTAACATATTTCTTTGATTTTGTTGCAAATTTGTAGTATGAATAAAATTAAATTTTAAATAACTGTTTCATGATTAATTAAAATAGATAATTCTAGTATTTATTTTGTGTCTGCCAAAATCTACTGCGGGATGTATTTTTATTTAAATGCAAGAAAACATTCTTCATAAAAAAAAAAAAAGCACACAAAAGTATTTCTTAAGTAATCTACTTTAAGGTTTTATAACTGTATTGCTTTCTCATTGTTTTCATTGGATTAGTCAACTTCACTGATATGGGTTTTACTACGATATTATGTTGAACTAATATAATTATTAGGTATAATGAACTGTTAAATCTATTTTAATACTCAGATTTTTGTGTGTGCATATGTGTGTGCACGCAATTGTACTTTTGACAGTAAGCATGTAGCTATTAAATATAAGACAGGGGTGTGCTCTTACCTTTATCTATAACAGCCTGCCATTGGTGTACATGTTTCTGATATGCTAGCCTGATGCTGAAGACCTGACATTGCCAATCCCTGAATGCAGGCAGTCCGGGACTACAAGAGGGATTCTTACATATTTTATATTGTATTCTTGATCCCTGGCATTCTGCTTCTTCATGACCTAGACTAGGAAAGATAAAAATTAAAATTATTAAATTAAATTTAGTTGTGTGGACATGTCTTGCATGATTTACAGTGTTATTAATTCCATCACATTTATATATATGAGCTTTAGGAGGGATATGTGGTTTCACATCACCTCATTTTATCTCTAGAACAGCTTTAGTTCGAAATTACACACTGGGATGCATAATCCCAGTCCAATATATAAGTACTATACCTACTTACAAACAATTAAAATAACAGTGATTACCTATGTATAGCTTTCCTATAAATGGTAAAGAGAATCTAATAGTTTTGTAACAGCAAATATTATAAAAAATATTCACCATGAATATTATGATACTAAACTAGATTTAGACTAAACCATGACAGCCTTTTCCAATCTTGTGATTTTCTGACTGATTGGGGGGCAATGATCAGATGTTCTAAAAGGTGCACCCCAATATATTTGAAGAAAAAGCAGAAAAGGCTGGAATGGATTATCCTTGTTTTATGTGAATTTACTCTCAATATCCCAATGATCTATATAAAGATACTTATTCTACCATTTATTTTAAAATCAGAAATACATGCCGAACACGACTTAGTTTTCTTTTCTTAAACTGAATTATATATAAATAAATATATTTGAGAATGCCTATCTCAGCACTTGAAATATTCATGTTTACTAACGATCTACAATTTTATTTAATACCATGAACCTAGCTGTGTAATATTCTTTTTACATTGTGAAGTAGTAGAAAGAGCATCTGTCTGTAACTAATTTGGAATTTGGAATTTAGTAAATAATATGACAAGCAGAACACAAATAAGCTGTGGCTTACCTAGCACATCTACGTTGTCGACTGCTAATTCCAGTGTTACAAGTTCTGCTACAAGAGCTCCAGGTACTCCATTCTGCTTCCATGTGTCCAGCGAAAGATGTTTTACTGATACATTCTCCAACTTTACACCACTATTACAAATGTCAGCTTTTAGTTTAAATATATGAAGTACATACAAAGTAATTTACTATATAAACTCAAAAGGAACCTGACACAATGGCAAAGCAGAGAGAAATAAAAGTATAATTCTACCTCCATTACTGCATTCTTGGTAAACGTAAGAGAACTCGTTTTTTAAAAAAAGGCAAATTATTTGCTGGAGGGAAAAATAAGTCTTCCCTTCAGATAAATTCACTGTTGCTCTATCTATTCAAACACATTTTCTTGAAAGGTGCAAAATCAAGAGGATACAGTAACTATTTCTAATTAGATTCAATATTTGCATAGCAGTGACATGTTAGTTTTTACATTAGAGCTTCTCTACTTAGGGGAAAAATTAGAATGAATGAGACATGTTTACTACTTAGTTAGTTCTGCCTTCTTAAAGCACACTTATTGTTAAATGGATGATATAGTCTACGCTGGTCCACATTTTGTCTTTTTACCTGTTATATCAGTGATACAGCACAAACTGCCTGAAACAGTAGAGTTAGATTTTGAAATGAAGCTCCAAATCATTTCTTTATTTAAAACTATATTTTAAAACTAGAATATTTTGGAAGGGGTTACATACAGGATTCAATAGTCATTACATTATTTTCATATAATTTAGCCTGCCTATAAAAATGTGAATCTGTAATCCATATAATACATTGCCTAGGGCAACATAGCTGCAATCAAAAGTATATATACAAAGATCACAGTGCATCATGAATCAACTCTATCACATACAAAAAAAAAGCTGGTTCAACTCTGCATAATGTCTCAAATAACAAGAAATGATGTCCACATAAAAGGAAGGCCAATTTATTTTGGCTTATGAAGTGAAAAATCCTAAAAGCTTTCTGCCTGCTTTGATATCTTATGATAATCATTTGAAGCTTCTGCTATAAAATTGAGAATTTTGGCAGTAACCATATTATCCATGGAACTTATGAAATAGAATTACACTGACTATATAGTTACTTTTAGCCATCTCAATTACTGAATTCTTAGTCTGCCTTTTATGGATAGATGAATCTTTCTAGCAAAGAAAAGCATTCAGATAAAATAGAAAATTTTACTGTCAATTGTCCCTACCTGCCCTTTTATTTTCAATGAAACTGTTTCTAGTTTTCCTATCCTATATCTTCATCCCCATTATTTTATGAATGCACACGATCAAAAAGCATTTCTAGGTTCAACAAAAAGATTCTTTATTAAAATGTTTATTTTTTTGCTATTTTAGTTCATTAAATAAACCAGGTCACTAATTTCCCTGGGATAAGCTGTAGTTTTGATACATGCACTTGAGAATCATTGTAAATTTTTACAATATTTATATTAAATCCATACAAGTCCAAAACCCATTAGACAGAAACGTAATAACCTGGGTGAAGTTTTGGCCTAGAATGCTATGAATTAGTTATAATAATTTAGAATTAAGGTTTTTCCGGTTGTTAGTTGATTGTATGAGACTTATGGATTTCATTTAATGAAATAACATTTATTTTACTCAGTTGTATTTTCCTTCTGAAAATAAGGGTCTCAACTCTTATTACTGGTAGGTCACAAATTTCACTGGAATTGAAAATGATGTGCCAGTTTGACTTTAAATCAATACAGTACTATTATTCTACATTATTTTAAATTGTCTTGCATAATAAGTAAGCAATAATACTTGAAGTTAATAAAAAACCCACTAAAAATAGGATAATTCATTTCTTGTAGTTACAACTTTGAAATTTTAGTATGCATTTTCTACAAAATCTAAGTGCCTTCAATTAAACAATAGCAACTGCTGCGGAAATATCCTTTGCATATTAATGGAGGTATAATATTTAAACCAATTAGTTAGCACTTTAGAATAATCACATTTTAAATAAAAATAGTGCAATGAAATATAGATTTAAAATCACATATAAACAAATTCACTTATTAAAAATTAATGGTGTTATAATGCACCTTTCCAGTGTCGCAATCTGTTCCATCCATTGGTGGATCCAATTTAGTTTTACATTCTTTCTCACCTTCAACTTTACACCATAACCCAGCGCAAATAACATGCTGGAAATAAATAAATAAAAATGTAGAAACTTATATATAAATGTTCTTCATAACTTTCACAGTAAATATGCTATTTTAAGAAGCTGTGAATGAATTATGCTTTTACTATAGAATATAATCTCTTTTCATGACTTCAACACAGAAATACTGTAGATCTGACTGCAAAATAAAAAAAAGATTTGTTTGTTTAGCTTACATAAATATAAAATTGGGATTGACTTTTCTGATACTATTTCTCTTTCTGACTTCAATTTGCTTTGTGAAGGCAATTAATTGTCCAATTTAAAGTTTTGGCTTTATGTAGTTTTATGGACTGTAATGTATCTCTTGAAAACAATTTTTGTCTGTACATTCCATGGAGAAGAATCTGATTAGGATATTTTTAATACATAACTTCAAAAATGAACATACATAAACAAACATAAACATAAGCAATTAAATCATTACATTACAAAAACACTAAATTTAAGGAATAATAAAATACTAGAATGTTATTTTTTCCCTCAGAAAGTCAATCTGGAAAACATTTATTCTGTCCTGATGTTGCTCCTCTGGAAATACAGTAATATGGTTCTATGTGTCCCATATAATTTAGCTCTTTTTAGGTAATCCAGGAAAATTTCCAAATGTCTCCTTAAATCCCAGCTATAAATTCAATCATAACTCCTGATATTTAAAAGTCACTTTACTTAGATGCCTTCCGTATATTCAACGTTAAAGCTCCAGTAGTCATGGAATAGATAAATATAAAGCAATAGATAGCACAACTATCCTCCAGGTGTTATTTCCACTTTCTCTTCTGTTTTATTAGTATTTTTCTCTGGAATATAATGTATTCCATTCAGCAGTAGATGGTGCCTTCTGTTTAACTTCAATGTTGCATAGATTCTGACAAGATCCTTTTGTATTTATTCAAACAAATAATCAAAATTCTGACAAGTAATTCCAGCATTTTAAAATGCCTTATTGCCAATAAAAAATAGAGATCCAATCTTTCTGTGTTTTTAAAGGTTTTGCGCTCTCTTAATATCCTGTTCTTTTGTATCTATGATTTTTCTCTCTGTAATTGTTCGCCGCTTAAACAAACTCTTCAAATAGTCCCTTTTCCAGAGTTTATTTTCTTTAGGGTAGGTTTCAGGTAGAAAAAAAGTTACCTCATCCAGTTCCAGGCACTGTTCATCCACATCTCTCCAGCACAGTCTTTGTTTCTTCGGCTGCCCCAGCTTCATGGCAGGCATAATGGCTGCCTCTCCTCTTCATCATCAGATGAGAGGGAATTGGTCCTGAATCAAGCAGGATGGCCGCCGCTCTCTGCGACCTGCAGAGCACCCCTCCATTCTTTGTCACCCCTACAGGGTGACTTTAGCCCCCTATGGGTCCCTCCAACAAAGGGATTTGGCATCAGTTCATGGAGCTCCACTTTTCATGTCCAATAACACTGTGACATCAACCAGAAGTCCAGAATTGTTCTATATTTCTTTATTCCTTTAATCCTTTGCTATTATTATTTCTTCAATGTTATTATTCTACCACAAAGTACAGAAAGGCAAAACAGCAAGCTTTAAACCTGGGTATATTGTTAAGTCATAAATTACAGTAATCTATTATTCCTACCTGCATTTCTTGGCAGAAAGAGGCAGTTGGTCCAAAAAGAATCTGACATTGTTCATCTGCAGTGTATGTTATCCCTGGGAGTTTTGAAGGAATAATCACAGAATTGAGGCTCTGGGGATTTGTATGCAGCAAGCAGTTACTGGCCTTTGATCTGGCAATGCATAAGAGATTGGTGAATAATAACATATATGCTTTATGTAGAAGATGAAAGCTTTAAAACTCAATCTTGCCTTAATTTAACAAAGAAAGTTTTTATATTAGTGAAAAAGAGGATAACATGACATATGTCCATGAACATGAGGCAGCTTTCAGTAGAAAAGCCACTTTAAACAGAGATACTTGGAGGAGGTCCATGTGTCCCCATTCAAACTCCCCCCCCCAAGAAATAGCTGAAAAACAAAATTAGCTGAAGTATTGGGAAGGGAACTCATTATTCAAGATCATTACATGGGAAAGTGATGGGGAAAGAACAGAAGTCCAAATATGTCTGGGGAAGAAAATCATGTAACGTGACTTTGAATATCTTTGAATACCCCTGAACCTCAATCTAAGGTCAATACAAAAAAGTAGCCCATCTTGCTCCAAAATTTCCCATTTTAAATTAAACAGCTACTAAACACAAAGAAGAACTGGATAAACTAAAGATAAAATATATAGGGCTTGTCTGGGCACAAACATGAATCCAGTTTCTAATTTTATTGTATAGAATTCCTATACTACTTAATCCCATTGTGGAAATATTATGGATAATTCTAACAGGGAATTAAAACTCCTGTCACAAAATACACATGTAATATTGCATGAAATGGACTTCTAACACTTTCTCTAATACTACAAGAATAAAGGGACATTACAAAAAAAAATTAAAAATACAAATGATCCTTGCTTAGGTAAGAATGACAGGCAGCAGAGTCTGCCAAAGAGATCTCATCTGGCCCAACTGGGAAGGAGGCTGCAGAGATGACAATTTACTCAGGAAAGGAGAAGAGTGAAGTTATTGCCTAGCAACAGCATCGTCCTCACCTAACAACAAAGAATAACTGGGATACTGGAACTACTACTGCTAAGTGACATGATCACCTGATATTTCGCCTAACAACTACTTTGCTTAATAACGGAAGTTCCAGTCCCAATTAAGATAATTAAGTAATAACTAGTTATTTTTTGGTACTGCCAATTCAAGGTTTAATTGCTTTCTGATTGTCTGTTTGTTGTATTTGTTTAGTCAAGCATTCAATAAATACTTCAATCAGTCTGTTTCTCTGCATCTTCCAAAGCTGATGTAGGTATGCAGGTGGAATCACTGTATAATCTTTCATGACTTTCTCTTCTCCTCTCTTTTATCACCTTGCTAAGGAATTCTGACATTCTTTTTTGTTTATATATATATTCATTCAACTGTCACTATATACATGATATGGGACTCCAATGCTTTACCCATTAAATTTTTAAGTTAATACTAAGATTTATTGAGTACTCCCAACAATGCTGAAATCTAAAGAAATACCTTGTTAAAAACTGCTTCTGCCTCAGGTAAGCATCTGGTAATAATATTTCTAAAGAATAGCAAGCAATTTTCAGAAATAGTCCTTCTCAATCTGATCTAGAAACCGTAGTAAGGTATTGAAAAACTTGTCATACCTGAAATTTATAATCACCAGGGGAAAAAATAACTGAACAAAATAAAAGCCTGATTGTAACTACATCCACTTCTTGAATGAATTACCTGAGAAATCTTTCTAGGTCGTCTCTGCTACAGCGGGACCATGAAACGTCCCCAAGGTTTTGCCCTTTGATCCATTCTCCAGACATGATGTGAAGACCATCTGCACAAGATGGGTGGTCATTGTCGTGATTTATTCCCATGCTGAAACAAGTTTGGAAAACAGTGTATTTTAAGGGGAAGACAGTATAAAAGCTGCTTCTCAAATGTTCAACCAAAAATTTGTACTCACATTTCCAACATAGACATAGAATTAAGTATTTACACAACAAATGTAAATTTCCAACATAAAACAGAACCTTAACATGCTTGCAATCTTTAAAGAACAAATTTGACAAAGATAATTTTGTTACTTTAATTATTTAAAGTTTAAATTTATGATAGATATACAGACAGACATATACATATTAATGATACACATGTTTATCATTTCTTCTTAATTTCAGGGGGAAATCAACTTAATATTCCTTGGATTTAAAACTGAGACTTAGTCATTCTTATTTATAATCCTTGATTTGTGGGTTAGCGCATTGAATGAATCCAGACAACTTGGCTTATTCAACAAATCATGATAAACAAGACTATGATTACTTGAATGTATTCAATTGGTTCAGATTTATGTTTGTTTAGTTAGATAAGTTTAAGCTTTGCTAAGCGATCTAATACATATATTGGTTATGGTCTGACTTATTTCAGAAACACACATCATAATTCAAATAACCAGCCTTAGGTTTGCAGTTAATAATTGTTGTTTGCCATTGCAACAAGTTTTGTTTCCACCAGAAAAAAGTGGGTTATACATAGTCCTCAACTTATGACCACAATTAAACCCAAAACTTCTGTTACTAAGCCAGTTGTTCAGTGAACTTTGCCCCATTTTATGACCTTTCTTGCCATAGTTGTTAAGTGAATCACAGTTATTAAGTTAATAATATGCTTGTTAAGCGAATCTGGCTTCCCCATTGACTTTGCAACTGTCATAAGTATGAGTCAGTTGCCAAGCATCTGAATTTTGATCACGAGACCATGAGGATGCTGCAACAGTCATAAGTGTGAAAAATGGTCATAAGTCACTTTTTCAGTGCCGTTGTAACTTTGAATGGTCACCAAACAAACTATTATAAGTCAAGAACTACCTGTACTGTATTGCAATTTCCTTTGCAATAATGAAAAAAATAATCATAACACAACTGAAAAAAACAGAGAGATATCATCAATCAGGTACAGAAATATAGCCCTCAGTACAGGGGTGAAATCCAGCAGCTTCTGACAGGTTCTGGAGAACCGGTAGCGGAAATTTTGAGTAGTTCGGAGAACTGGTAGTGGAAATTTTGAGTAATTCGGAGAACCAGCAAATTGGGTTGGAATGGAGATTTTGCAATATTTTGTTCCCCAGGAGTGGGGAGGGAATGGGGATTTTGCAGTATCCTTCACCTGCCATGCCCACCAAGCCACGCCCACAGAACCGGTAGTAAAAAAAAATTGGATTTCACCACTGCCTCAGTATAGTGGTTAAAAAGTAGGAATAGGTAAGACAGGTACAGATTCAAATCTCCATTCAATCATGTAACTCAGTAGATGATATTCAGCTAATTATAAATACAACATATTTCAAGGCCTTTCATATAGGAATAAAATTATGGTATATTATAAATTTATTTATTTTACAAGATTTATGCTACTCTAATTACTGGCCAACCATGAGCAGTTAACTAACCTATTATAATCAAAAAAAATTAAAACAAGGAAAATAAATAATCTCCCAAATAATAACAATAAATAAATAAATAAATGCAATAAATAAATTAATAATAAAATATTCTTAGCTGCTCAATCTGACAAATAAATACTATAAGATGCTTATGTTCCTGTCTCCTTCCTGGAGTGTAGTGAAGATGTGGGTTGTCTTGTGGTGAAGGAATTTGTGCATTTAAGTTATGGTGCTGTACAGCAGAAAATGTATATATGCCCATGATGGGCAGCTCATAGATGAAGGATCAGACTAAATAAGCTCCACTGAAAGGAAATGACAGCTACTCAAATATTCTATCAAGTAAACCAAACAGACATTTACAAGCAGATATTCACAATACGACATGGAAGATGAGACCTGAATATTGGAAGGTAAAATGAGCAGGGGAAAATTATTATAGCATTGAAGCTTATGATGTAGCTATATTAAGGTTCAGAGGATGTCTACCAGTGGTGGGTTCCTACCAGATGTCTACCAGTGGTGGGTTCCTACCAGATCTCTCCTAATCAGCAATCTGGTAGGCTGGTGGCGGGAGGCTCCACCCACCCACTTCTGGATGCTCTGCGCATGGTGCAGAACCTTCTGCGCATGTGCAGAAGCGGCGAGTAGGTGTGCACAGGCGCACACACAAACTGGTAGCACTGAAAAGATAAGCTCACTACTGATGTTTACCTGTCACTGAGTCCAGTGATAAAAAAGTTCAGTGTTGAAATGATATCATAGTAGTGGTGTGATCATAACCATGAATCAAGATAAATTTAATATTGTCAAACAGAAGAGTCAACGCTAAATATTGACATTCTGGAAATCAGGAAATTGATATGAACTGAAATGAGTCACTTCACATCAGAGAAGAATCAGATCTCCTACTAGAGACTAGGAAAAAAATCACCAAAGAAATGGAGCAGCCACTAAGAAAGATATAGCCACAAAAATGACAGAATGATTTTAATTTGAGTCCAAGGCCAGCCAATTAATATTAACATAACCCAAATTTAGGGTCCAACTACTGAGATATTTGAAACAGTTCAACAGCGACTTGAAGTACCTTGCCAACACAAAATTTATTTTGAAAAAAGATGTTGCACTAATTATATTACACCAAATCTTGTTGCTGAATGTGACTCAGATCACAAGCTCCTTCTTCTAAATTAAAATATGACTAATAACCAAATCATCAGTCCAGGAAGGTATTACTTCAGTCCATAACTTACAGCAACAATTAGGACTGAAATGAAAACCAAGGAACAACTCAATATGATTAGTGAGATTTATTAGGAAAAATGAGGTGACAATTAAAAAAACCTTATTGGTTTCAAATATGCCTCTTTTATATAATCAATTCAAAGAAGCTTCTAGCTTTTTTTCCTATTGCGGTGAAGAAGCTTTACAATTATGGGAAGTCTTGTTGTGAACTGCAGAGGAGTTATCTTCAGTCCACTCTTTGTACTGAGGGGAGAGCTCATACACTGAAAACAGTTTGCCCATGTGGACTCCTTTCGGATACAAATTTTGAATTTGTATCTGAACACCTTTAAATACTTTTCAGTCTGCCAGGACGAAACAAGCCAAGACATGACAACTAATGGCCAGAAATAAATGATATTCAAAGTGCTGGAAGAGACTTGGAGAATGACATCTTTCCCTAGAAGCACATGAGATCTTGCAATCATTCACAGAATAGGTTGTGGGCTGAGCTGGGATTCTCACTCCTCTCTGTTCTTACTAATATGCAGCCTAGAGACTCTCCTATTTTTGAGAAACACTCTCACTTACTCACTTAATTAGCAGCTGCTTGTTTCAGAGATACTCCCATTACAGCACATTCTTTTTCTCTGGCTTTTGGAGATCTGTAGGGGAAAAACCACAAAAATCCAAAATGGACTCCAATGCTTTATCCATTAATCAACAAGCAACCAAGTGGTACAGGGTGCCAGGCAAAAAATCCTTAAGAAATTCTTTTGCACAGGAATTATTCTTGTATTTCTAAATACAAAAGTATTGGCCCAATTGTTGCAAGCTGTAATCAGAAGCCTGAAGGTCGCAGAAGGGCAAAAGGCAATGAGAGGATGGAAATCAAATTTAGCAGCTTCTTGGTATATGGTTTATCTATCTTTCAATAAAATATTTATATCTTGCAATCCAGACCTGTGACTATAGTGAAATGGACAGCTTATCAGTTTAACAAATAGATAAAATAAATACCTTTTCCAGGGCCTGTTAGTCCTGTCTGCTTCACTCTTAAATGGTCAAGAATTCCTAGGTACTTTTACCTTGACCTTAGAGAATGATTAGTCAGTCTTATTAAACCCACCTGAAATTTTCTATTACCACTAACTGATCCATCCTGATAATGCCCAGCTGTTCAGCTTGGTACCTATTGATAAAAATGTCCAATGCCACTTTCTTAGATTTATCAGGCCAGTTCATCCCCTCTAAACCACTCAGTATGTCTAGTATGCATTTATTTTTTACTCTGGGTTCCAAATTTGAACAATTGCAATTTAGCTAAATAATAAGGACATACATTATGTAAAAAGGTCTATAATCCTTTAAGTCTTAAATAAAATCTGAGTATAATTCATATTTGTTCTGCAAGTCAAAACAATAACACAGTTTGCTCAAAAGCTCTTCTAAGGTATATCAGTCAACCGTATAACTACCCTGTACATAATCCTGGATATTGTTTATATAATAACTATTTTCTTCCTTATAAATGTGAGAATCCATTTTTGTGCTCAGCAATACTTTGTATTTCTATGGATTATAAGTATTATTAGTAGATTAATTTAATATGTAAATACGCGAAGAACTTTGGATTGCAATATTGTCTGCTCCACCATTAGGAATAGAGGGACTCAAGTATCTAAAATACTTGGTCTTGATACAACTGAATTGGAGACAGTTCCTCCCCATCCAAACCTGCACAGCCTCCCTGCATTGGCACTGAGCTTTGATAATATCACTAGGCTGACTTGGGTCAAGAAATACAATTGGGTATCATCAGTATACTAATGACACCAAACCTCAATGTGGCAAATGATCTCACCTAGCTGTTTCATGTAGACATTGAAAAGGAAAGTAGAACCCTGTGGCATCTCATGCAAGACAGGTTTAGGGAGTGCTCACTCCCTCACAAACAATGATGACTAGAACCAGTCATCAGCCAAAAGTAAGAAACAGAAACGCCATACAATGTTGCTCACAGTTGAGAAGGATATTGTGGTCCACAGTATCAAAAGTCATTGAGAGATCAAGGTGCAAAAGGATGGACAAGCCACAGTCCTGGCTCTGCCACAAGTCAACAACAAACACAATCAAAGCTATTTTAGCACTAAATCTCAGACTGAAACCCAACTTCCACACAGAGAAGGTTGTGGACTGCTTAGTAGTTGTCATTGGATCAAAGGATAAGGGAGTGCATCACCACCTTTTTCAATAAAATGTATTGAACAATTTATATGACTAGGATAGGATACAACTGTTAGAACAGAATATAGAGTAATAAATGGTTGAAAACTAGCAAAGGCATGCAGAATGCATTAAAAGAAATGTGCTACAACAAATAAAAAATAGAATTAAATTTCATTAATTAAAATTTAATTGGTTGGGAAAAACCATTTAAAATATTGGGTAAAATAGCAACAGCCTCAGATATGCTGATAATACCATAGAATAACCCTAGTAACTAGGAAGATTTAAAGTATTCTGTTAAGTCAATAGAAAAGTTGGATTGAATCTCAATTAAAAAAAAAAGTGTATGTCCATAGCCAACGCCAAACTATACAAATAGAAGATAAAATACTTAAGTAATAACATATGTTATCTTCCTAGGCTCAAAAGGACAATTACCACAATCATTCAATAAATTTTTTATCTTAACTGACTATAACAAAACTACACAAAATAAGACATTACAGAGGAAATGGTTTTCTCTGCAACATGGCTGTGAAAATTGGACCATCAGGCAGACAAAAGAAAACAAACACATTTGAATAGTGGTGCTGGAGAAGATTAATGAAACTATTTAGCACTGCAAAAGGAGCCAATATTTCAATACTAGATGAAGTAATATGAAATACGAAGATAAATGAAATCAAGGCTGCTTGCTGGAAATGCTAATAATAAAGGTAAAGCTTAGGTATTTTGGGCATAAAATATGAAGACAACAGTTACTGAAGAAAATCTTGACTCAGAAAAATTAAAGATAAAAAAGAAGCTAAGAAAAAAAAATAAGTCTAATTGATGAGACATGTATATGCTCATAAAAATTTAAAGAAGCAATTAGTGGAAGACAGTGAAATAATGTCCATTGGGTCATGATTATTCAGCCCATTGAATAATCCAGTCCAGAAATGACTACATGAATTGAAAAACAGCAATAATTCCTTATACTAAAGTTTCTTGTGCATCACCTATGGATATAGACATTTTAACAACTTTATTTTATTTGTGAAAATGGGAGACAATAAGTTGTTTTTTTCTATGTTTCATAAGTCCTTAAGAAAAACCTGAGAACAAGCTAAAAAATTCTGCAGTTGATATATCCAAATCACCAGCTAACTTGCAGGATTTAAATGTCATATTTAGAATTGCTTTTTGAAAAATCAAATCTTATAAAATGTGTTTTTGTCCAAATAAATTATCCATTGTAAGTGCTTCTTATATATCCCACCTGAAAATGATTTTTGCTATATTTTTTGTATGATTGCATAAGCAATGGCAGGCTTTAAAAATCCCTCTGATAATGTACTCATGTTATGAATCAATACTTTACAATGTCTGTTTTTAATTTACGTTTTGGGCTTTTCTTTTCAAACAAATCTTATTATTAAATTGTAAAATAGAATTCTCAGAAGTAAATTTTACTCTGAGTAACAAAAATAAGATACTTCTGTCAATACCCTTGACAGACTCCATATTTATAGAGAGAAGCTAACAAAACAATACTGTAATAAATACCAGAGTATAAAAGGATAGAACTAGACAAGATATAGATTCCCATTCCTGTTCCTTTGTTTATCCCACGGCATAAATATTAAGGCGATATAATGAGAAAAGATACTCAATTCTCCCATCTTTGAGGTTTCACCTGTATATTTTTGTAACCACAGTTTGATTTCCACTGTCTCAACCAAGTTCTGAAACAGGAAGTAAGCCCGGCTAATCAGGAAATAAATTGGAGGAAATTTGACCCAAGTATGATGGCTCTTTCATTCAGCAACTTGATGATGGGGGGGGGGGGTTTGAACTAGTTTTGGCTTTCAGCAGGATACTTTTTCCCTGTGGACAGCAGGACCACAGTATGAGAATTCTGTTGGACTCAGGATTATGTTGTAAAAGTAAGTGGAAGCTATGGCCTTGGAAAAAAATCTTTAATCATAGTAGTCTGCTGATGTGACCATTCCTCTGTTCTTTTTCATGTGAAATTTCATGTCCAGAAAATATTCTATCTGGTTTCCAGAAATCCAAAAGTTAACTCTTAAAAAAAAAAGAATGATTCCCATTGTTTTCTAAGTGTCTGTCAGGCGCAAAGAATCATGATTATACATTAAGTTCCAATTAAGATTTATTGCTCAAGTCTATACACTAGAATCTAGCCAATTAACAGTCAGCACTAAATTGGTGGTAGAGAAGCATTTACATATATAATGTATAAAACAAGCATTCTACCCAGCAGGAAATGAAAAGCAAAAATATCAAATCCTCTATGTCAAATTGGGGCTTAATTTTTCCCCCTTAAAGACACTTTATATAATTGCAAACTTAGATATTGCTTATTTCATTTACTTACTTGTGACCCATTTCATGAGCAATAGTAAATGCAAGATTCAAACCGTTGTCCTCTGCAATGATACATTTTCGTTTTTCACTACACATGCCATTCAAATATGCTATTCCTAAAAGATACAAGAATCATAATTATTTACCATATTTGATATTATCTAAGTAAATTAATTTCCTGTTATTACTAAGGTTTGCTTACCAAAAATATCTCACCCCAATAATATTATACTGTCTCAAAATATTATAAGTCTCAAAAACATAATAATTAAAATACAGATACAGTATATCTGCTTTAGTAGGATGCATCTCTAAAATATATATATATAATAATGGACATTTCAAGTGCGATGTTTAATTAAGAGATTTATTATGCAAGGTTATAAGGAGTAACCCAAATCTGATGGAATCAGTACAGTGCTGGAATATTTTATTTGCTGCTACTGACTTATTTTCTTCTACATATGTAGAAGAAATTTAGATAGCATTTAAATGATTTATCACATGTTTTGGTTTACGATTATGTACTTTCTAAAAGTTTTTGCTTTCCCTGTCCCATTTTTTTAATGGGACATTTTCTAGTAATGTCATAGGCATAGGGTAAACAAATGCAGATCCTCTGAGGAAATCAAGAACAAACAAAAAATTACAAAAGGATAGAAATAATAGTCTACTAGTCTACACTTAGTCTACTATTTAGTGTAATAGTCTAACAAACACTGTCTTAACACCTTTTTCACATATTCCATGCCAGATTTTTCCATGTACAAAATAACATGATTATATGCTGTAATTTAAAGTCAAACCGTAATATGACATTCTGGATGAAACAATAAAGATTTCATCTCAGTGTTAATTTGAAATTAATACTCCATGTTAGCAGAAAATTGATTTTTGCTACCCGTAGCAGACTTTCATCCAGAACACAATATTCTTTTAAAAAGGAATAGATTATCTTAATAAACTATCAAACAGGACTTGAAATGCATGTTATTAATCAAGACTTTAGTTATAGAATAGAGATCTATGGCTTCATAGGTTCCCAAAATGTAGTTTGGGAAAACCTTTTCAAACTGGCCATAATTTTTATATTATGATTAGCAATAATTCAGATAAAACCATACTTTCTATTACAAATATATTCCCTGACTTAGTTTTGGCATTAAAACAAACTGTAAAATTAAACAACCTGTTAACTGAGTTTCTTATACATTTACGGTATTTAGTTACAAGACAGTAGCAATGCAACGGAATGTAGAAATATCATAAAAGGTAACTAGAAATTAATCTAAGAGCTGAGAGCAAAACTGTCACAACAGCCTGAGGCGTTCGTGCCACACTGCATTAACCTCAACTTTGGAAAAGTAACATAAACATACACAGATGGACTGGCAATGGGAAAAGAATTAAAATAATACAGGGGTGATAAATAAAATATGGTGTAAATATAGAGAGGAAACTATAAGAGATTATGAGACACATATATATCCCCTTTGCCTTTACAAATGAAGATATGAGCATCATCAAACAATTAGCCCAATTTCTCAAAGAAAGCAATGAATTATTTCTGCTATCAATAGACCGCTGCAGGTAGTCCTCACCATTCATTCAGGGTCATTGAACTTATAAAGGCACTGAATGGTTGTTACATCAGGTCCTCAAAGCTACGGTCATTGCAGCACCCTGTGATCACATGATCAAAATTTGGGTGCATGGCAGCCTTCCCACATTTACGACTACATATGTGCTTAAACTATTCCCATCAGTCTATCTGCCCTCTCATCTCTGCCCTTTGGCCCCCGCTGCACTCCAATGCCCCTGACTACCCCTGCTGTCCAGGTGATCCTTGTTGTCTTCTTGCTCCCTCTAACAAGGCACATGCCGCTGAGGCCAATGCTTGCCTACGCAGAAGGAGTTGAAGCAGAGACCAGCAGAGGAAGCAGGGCAAGAGAAGCATGAAGTCCTTGACTAATGACTCTGCTGTCCTCCCCTAAGGCTTGCAACTGGGACTACAGTTTTTGCTAGGTGGTGCAGTCACATGACAATTTATCTAATGACTAGTTTGCTTAGCAGTGGAATTCCAGTCCCAATTACAGTTGTTAAGATATAACAGATATTAAAGGTTTGGATTGACTATTTCTTATCTCTTTGGTCAACAGTGGATAAGTAGAAAACGTATCACATATCATTTCAGGTAAGCAATTCAGTGAATGAACAGATAGGAATATTAGCTCTCCATGTGGTCCAAATGTTTTAGTGTGTCTATCAGCACTCATTGAAGTCTCCCATATTCTATTGTTTGTCTCAACCAGGATTAAATGAAACATTGACAAAAACAATGTATATTTGGTTTACATTTGTGCTTCAAATTTTGCTACTTAACAGTGGTCTTGCTTTTTAATGCTGACATTCCATTGAATGTAGATGTATACATTCAATGTGAAAAATCATATAAATTGTATAAGAAAAGCCACAAGCTATAAATAATAAAAAGGAATTTTATTTTAGGTTTTCCTTTCTTGATAAAGGATTTATTTCAAATATATAAAAAGCTGGCTTTTTATATATTGAAATTCAAGGCAACTTGCCCACTGATTATCAAGTTATACATGAAATCTGCTACAAAAGAAGAAGAAAGAGGAAAAAGGAGGGTGGGAGGATAAATGAAAAAGAGAAGTAACTATTAAAGCAATCTTTAAAGTACACATATCTCTACTTCAATTACAATCTGGCAGGTTTAGCCCAGCAAGCAGGTCAGTTCTAGGAGCAATCTCACCTTCACCTAGAATAAATGAAGCATTTTTCATTCAGAAGGAAATGTAACACTGTTTGGAACAGGCAAATATGCATTTCTCTGGACAAATATATCTAGAAATTCCTCTTCCCTTCTCCCACTCCACCCCTCTTTGTGTGTGTGCTTGTGCAACATCCAGTATACATTGGCTTCAAATCCTTGGTACAAAGTAGAATCAATGGATATTAACAGCCTTCAAATGTTGATGCAATCCAGGGCAGGCATGCCTCAGTAGCTTTATAACAAGTTTAAATCATTGGCAGAGAAGGACCAAAACTAAATCCTATCTTACAAAATAATTATTGTGTCAAAGATCCCTACCACTTCTTCCATATAAAAATTAAAGTGCTGTGTAAAAAGCCTAAAAGTAGAAGTATAAAGAAGGTAAAATGTTTTCAATAATCTCCAGTGAATTATGGATTAAAAAGACAGGCAGTAACATGCTAAAGTATTTCTCTGGTTTGTAATATCTACAAATATCGAAAAACTGCCTGATAAATAGAATAGAATTATATACATTCATCAAGAATAAAAAGATATAACACTTAGTGATAGTCAAGGTTACTAATAAGCTATCAAATTGTACTAGGAAACAAATAAAAACAATATAAATAGAAAGATACAAGCAAATTAAGTAAATAAAGGGATTTTTTTCAGACAGCTTCTTCCTTCAAAAGAAGTATTCTTCATTTTAATGATTGAGTATCCTATCTGTTATACCTCTAGCAGCTACAAAGAAAGTTAGTTCTCACATTGTGTGTTAAACATGCATAAAACACCCAAAAAAAATGTTTCTAAAGGAAACCCGAACAGATTCTAAAAAGAACACCATCTTTCAAACAGTCTTGTTTCAGATCTGACTTCATACACAGTAAATGCAACTGGATCCGGTTCACCAGCTGGTAATCTTCATAAACTGATCAGATTTGGCAAGCCTTGAATTACCCTTGAAAAGTTTCCAGAAGTTCCAGTAGGTACAAATATTGTAGGTAGGCTGCTAATTGGCACAAGAGTCAGGAATTGTGTGATTTGTATTTAATTAAAGCATTAGTAAGTAATTGTTTCCTGAGTATAATTTAAAGCATTTATAATAAACTTTAAAGCCCCAAACGGGCTTAAGGCTTGACTTCTTAAACAATTACATTTCCCACCATGAAACAGACTAGGAAGTGAGGCTTTTTTGAAGATGTGGCTGCTATCAAAGGGTGGCCATTTTCACTAGCAGTAAAATACAACTTGAGAGTTGCTTTTGGATCTCTACTTTCACAGATTTTAGAAAACTATAAATACACATCTATTTCACCAAACTTTTAACAATTAATTAGCATTTTTTATTCATTTCAGTACTTCTTAGATTCAGGGTTTTTTTCCTCCCAAAGTTTATTAGCTGCCTTCAATATTTGATAGGGTAGAAAGGTAAGACACAGGTGAAATAAGTAAAAAATAAATAGAACAACCAGAATTTGGACTGTGTGAAAATGTTACAAGTTATCAAGTGTTCTCTGTTGAAGCTGTGAGGTGATACAGATTTTGTTTTCAAAGGGTACTTCAGGGCATATAGGCAGAGGTGGGTTCCTACCGGTTCGGACCGGTTCTACCGAGTAGGTAGTAGGCTGCTGGTGACGTCACGGAGCCG
>JANHFT010002107.1:52604-68987 GCA_032467955.1 Pseudoxenodon macrops
GACAAGAAGCAATGGGTGGAAACTAATCAAGGAGAGAAGCAACTCAGAACTAAGGAGGAATTTCCTGACAGTGAGAACAATCAACCAGTGGAACAACAGAAGTTGTGGGTGCTCCATCATTGGAGGCTTTCAAGAAGAGACTGGACACCCATTGGTTTGGAATGGCCTCCTCCTCCATCAGGGTGTTGGACTAGGTGACCTTCAAGATCCCTTCAGTTATTCAGTGTTCTATTTGTGGACCTTGTGTATCAGCTGTTTTCTGCTTCTCCGTCCTGAGTTTTGGGTTTCAAAGAACAAACCTTGCAATGCTGAACCGGCGTGGCTGCAGAGAGGGAAAGGGAGCTAAAGAGAAGCACACCCAGATATAAATAAACTCTGTTTCACAGAGACAGGATGGACCGTCATCACCATTTATTGGGATATTTTTTTAAATGCTGTGGTTTTTTTCTAGAAATAACCTGTGAAACAAACTTTAGATTATAGAAATGTATCCACCTGAGTCCATGTTAATTACAAGACGTCTCCAAATTTCCCTTACTAAGCAAGATTATTTTTAATTTGAGCTTTGCCCCGTTTTACGACCTTTCCTGCCACAGCTGTTAAGTGAATCGCTGCAGTTGTTAAGCTAGTAGCCTGGTTGTGAAGTGAATCCGGCTTCCCCAACGACTTTGGTTGTCGGAAGGTCGCAAAAGGAGATCCCATCACCCCGGGACACTGCGACCATCATAAATACGAGTCAGTTGCCAAGCGCCTGAATTTTGCTCAGGTGACCACCGGGTTGCTGCAAATGTGACAAGTGGTCATGAGTCACTTTTTTTCAGCAATGTTGTCAGGCCTGCATTTTGGCCTGCCACACTTTCAGCTATTCTACTATGCAGTTTTCTGTTATGGATAAATGGGATAGTGGGGATAGTGTGGAGTTGGAGACATGTGGCCATCCTTACGTTCTTTCTAGCAAGCCAAGGTCATCTTTTGTCTTCACACCAAACCAGAAAGAGTTGGAGGCATCTGCCAGCATGGCAGGGAGAGAGATTGGACCATGTGGGGGACTTGTGGGTGTGAGGGCAGGATCTTGACCTTTCAACTAAGGGGTGGAAACCTGTAAATCTTCAGATTTGGGTTTCACCAGTTTGTGCCAACATGTCTCTCCTAATAAATTGGAACTTTGAGGAAAGCTTTGCCTTGGAGTCTGATTTGATCAGAGATGATATTTGGAATGCTGACAGATAATAGATGTTTGCTTTTGCTTTATTAGTATCTTAAAGCTTTTGATTGCTTTCCATTACAACATATTGCAGATAGCCTTTGAAAATTAAAATCGGGTTGATACATAAAGCTTAAGTGTTTTTGACATTTAATGCTAAGGCAAGAATCAATGGAAAAGATCCTGACGCATGAAAAGACAAGGTGACTAAATACTATCACTGATGACCACAAACATGAACTTATAACAACACAAAGATACAGTTACTGATAGGCAGAAATGAAGTCCACTGGGGCAATTAAAAAAAACTGGGCATATCTAAGAAATTAGTTCTAAAAAGTGCGATCTTTTGTATGAATCAGAAGAATAGTCTTAAGAAGAAATGAATGGCCACAAGTAGAAATAAATGTTTATTTATTTATTTTTGAAATTTATATGCCGACCATCTCACCACTAACATTATGGACCAATTAAAGAAAAAAGAAATAAAAACAAATAGACAATATGTAGAAAATGCTAGGTAAAAAGAATGAAGAAAAAAAACAAAAAGAAAAGAAACTGATACTTGATAGGGTAAAGAAGAATACTAAAGTACAAAGTTATACAACCACTAAAACAGGCCTGTCAAACTGGCGGCCTGTGGGCCGGATACGTGATGTGTAGGCCACACCCACCTCAGTTCAGCAAAGGCAAAAAGTGTCACAATATATCATGATCAAGTTTGACACCCATGCTCTAGAAGCTTTAGACTTTGATTTTCATAATCCATGACTATTGAGAAGGCTGACTTGAACTTTGGGAAATTGAAATCAAGATATTAGTCCAAAAAGAAAAACACAACAGACTTTAGAAATAATTCATACAGAAATTAGCATTTTATACAATCTGAATATATATTTTTATTAGTCAGTTGTAAGTAATAAATACCTACCATATTTAAAACACAAACAATCACTCTTTAGGATTGTGCTTTCATGCAGAAAAGTGATAAGCAGCACTGATAAATCCTAACATATTTGAATGGTACACTTATAAGGCTTCAACTTTCATAATTTTCACTTAAATGCATTTGAAAAAAGTTAAGTCATATTTGAAATAGCAAATGTGATATACGTTATGCTCATATGTTTCTGAGTTGTTTTTTCTGTTTTTAATAAACACAATTGTTTCTCAGATACACATACTTCAAAGCATGAGTTGGGGAAAATTAAGTTTGACTTGCAGTTCTCTTCTGAAAAAAACTAAAATTCATTTTCTTTCCTTATACCAAATGTTTTCCATTAGGGAAAAAAGAAGGTAGAATAAAATTGTTTTACATATCTGTTGCTTAAAAAGTATAAATACTATATATTATATACTGAAATACTGAAATGTTGCTGTCCTGTGGGTCACTTAAAAAAAATCCAGTCTTTAATTTGCATCTTAGAACACTCCTATACATTTTATACTTCGAAATAACTCTGACTGTGTAATGAAGTTTATTCCTATATAATACTTATATGATTTGAACGTTAAACACAGTATTTATAGAGGATGTGGTACAAATATTTCACTTTTTGTTCGTTTCTACCTCAGAAATTCTCAGATTTTCTCAATTCAGTGTCCTTATTGTCTCAGTAATTTTTTTCATGGTGCCCCTAATTCATGTGATGTTCAACAGATGTCAAAAACTGCTGTATTTTTCTTGAAAAACTTAAATATGTGGTAGCACACTTGTTGAGTTTCCTGTAGGGCCCTAGGGCTCTATGGTGATCAATTTGGGAAAGGAATAAAATTATCATTACCCCTAAAATTAAACTAATTATATTCCAGCACTCAATTTCATTAGTTGCATTAGATTGATCTTCTTTATATTTAACTGTTGTCTAATCAAAATCAAAATCAACTTACATATACATTAAGTTTTTTCATAAAAAATAACTTTAAAATGGCAAATCACAATTCTGATGTAGATCATATTAGAATTTTGACCAGGATTCTTGGATGTAAAGAAACCAGCAACATGCAGTGTTGAGGAATTGCCAGTTAGGCTGAGTGGTGGGGTGGGTGTGGGTGGTGGGGACAAGCGAGGAACTAGCTTGGTGTTGTTGCATAGCCACAAACAGCATAAGCATGACCTCCCCAAAGTTCTTTGGCAGCCCCTTAAGGGAATGCAGCAAGGCAGGCTGCAGGGCTGGAATTGCCGGAGGTAGGGGCCACTGGATGTTGAGCATTCTGAGCTTGTTGCTGAACTAATTGAAGCACTGTTGCCTTCCAGTTTCTTATCTCTGCCTTCTGCTGATGTAAACAAGTTTCCACTATCTCCTAGGGCTGTGATGGCGAACCTATGGCACATGTGCCACAGGTGGCACGTGGAACCATATCTGCTGGCATGGGAGCCATTGCCGTAGATCAGCTCCAGCACGTGCATGCTGAATTTTGGCTGGCCACACCCGCTTCCCTCCCAGGAGTCTCCATGTGACCTATTTTAAGGTAAGTAAAGGGCTCGCAAGGAGGCTCTAGGAGGATTTTCTGGCTTCCGGAGGCCACTGGGGGAGGAGGCTGTTTTCACCCCCTCCCCAGCCTCGAGGAAAGCCTCTGGAGCCTGGAGAGAGTGAAAAATGGGTCTTCCGGTCCCAACAGAATTCAGGAAACTAGCAGTTTCTAGCCTTCAGAGGGCCTCCAGGGGTGGGGAAGGCTGTTTTCGCCCTCCCCAGGCTCCAGAGGCTTTCTACTGGGCCACCAGGCTATCGCGTGCCAAAAACAGGGGGAGCGCAGGGGGGTCGTTCGCGCATGTGCATGGGCGAGGTGCACCCCCCATGCACCCCCAGTTTTTGGCACGCAACAGCAAACAGGTTAGCCATCACTGTCCTAAGGCAATACAGCAGCTGCCTGTGGGTCCTGGTGTATTTTCTTTTACCCAGAGGTATGAGAAATGAGCCTAGTAAAATTAAATGTCAGGCATAAACAATGAAATCTACTTGTGAACAGCCTCAGGCTGTGACTTTATTTTTCACTACCTATGTTACAAGAATGTCATCAGATTGCTTGCCTTCCCCTGGGAATGACTAGATAAGGCTTGATGGATTTCAAAGGAAGTCATGTTTATGTGTTTACAGCTATGCAATGATCCCAAGCTAGGCCTTCTCTTGACTTCCTCTTCCAACCTAGCTGGCCATTCTCCAACATACAGGTCAGGGGTGGGTTCTGGATATTTTTACTGCCGGTTTGCTCAGAGTCGTGCTGCATGTGCGTACATGAAGTGTGCACACGCGCACGCAGCAGTCAAAAACTGGAAGCAAAAATTAGCTTCTGTGCATGCGCAAAAGCAAAATCCAAGATGCCGGTACCCACAGAGCCACCGACAGGTCCGGCTCCATGATATCATCGCCAAGTTACTAAAGGTTCTATAGAACCGGATAGAACAGGTAGGAATCCACCTTTGATACAGGTACGATATCATAAGAAAAAGAAAGCACTTTAACATAACTTGGAGAACTTTATTTCAGTTTATTTATTATTATATGTTTAACAAGTTAAATTCATATGCTGCCATGTTCTTTTTAAATCACTTGCTGTAGAACACTTACAGTATTATGAATATTCATCAAGAAAGAAAAGCTGTCATAAATATTAATGAATGTAATACACACCATGATTATTAATATTTTAAGAGTTTATTAGTGGAATACAAATATTCCCTTTAAAAATGACTGTGGTCAAAAGGTCAAAAAGAAAAGAAAAAAAACCTCTATAATGTCTGAAAATTGTTGAACATTTATTGAATAAGCCCCAATATATATGATTGCATTGCTAGACAAGATTATTTACTTGGGCAACCTAGTGAGGTAAAAAACAATAGATTTCATTGACTGTCAGAAATCAATTTCAAAACTCTCCTCAAAAAACTATTTGCTAGGAAAAGCAGAAACAATTCTAGTTCCAGAGCAGTAAGGTTCACAGTGATATCTATATCCATTTTCAAATATAGGGAATATATTTTAAGTCTTCTGAGCCTGTAAATTCATAAAATATATGGTTTTTATCATGATCTTTCCCATAAGAAAACTTTTTTTTTATTTCAATGACTATATCTAGTGCTTGCTGATTAGTACCAATAACCCTGCTGGAAAGTCAAATATTTCATATATATTTTTCATTACACAAGAACTGAAGCAGTTTGTGTTTTTAAACATGTCATTAAACTACACATATCCAAAGTAATATTCTCCATTTCTTTATCTCACTATATGTCCAAGTCTTAAAATGACACTTTTGAAGAGCTATTTTTTAATTTCACTTACCCACTGTATCACAAGGCTCATCTTTATGCACACAGAAATCTTTCCTAAAATTGGGATAAAAAAAGACAAACTCTTAAAAGTTCTCACCAATAGTGTTAAAGGATTGCAATCCTACAATACATACATATGCACTTTATGTGCAAATATAAGCACTTCTGTTTTTACATTAAAAGGTATTTTTGTAATAATAAAAGAAAATAATAATTCAGCGCGTAGGCAGTGCAATTTTGTAGTAGCAATACTATACAATACAGTACAGTATTGTAAGAGCAATACTACTCTTAATCTTACACTACAATAATCATTGTCCGGGAAAACCTGTCTTTTAAGCTTTGTAACCAAAGAAGTAATACACTTCTAATTATTGTAGGTTCAAACTTCATTGAGCACTTCACGTGGCACTTTCTCCATTTCATGGATGCACAGATTTGGGTTTTTCTATACGTTGTTGCCATTTCCTGGTGAATCTCTGTTGATGTCCTCTACAATATTGCTTAATTTTTTGCCTTTTCTCATTGTGAAAACTGAGCAGCAATATAATAATGAGAAAAAGATAACATGTAAAGATTTCCCCTGTCCGGTCATATCCAACTCTAGGGGGAGGTGCTCATCTCTGTTTCCTAGCCGAGGTAACAAGCATTGTTCAAAGATGCTTCTGTGATCATGTGGCCAGCAGGACTATATGCCAAGGTGCAATGAAGGCTATTACTTTGCCACTGAAGTGACACCTATTTATCTATTTGCATGCTAGCTGCTAGCTTGGCAAGAGCTGAAACTATCAATCTTCTCATCGACAAGCCCAGCGCCTTAACTGCTAAGCCAATGAGTCCCTCTTAATAATGAGTAAAAGGGGAGGACAATGTCTTGTTTCCAATTCTTGCACTCCATTATTAAATTACTCTGTATATCATGTTGGCTATACTGAGGGAGCATGAGGGTTGTTCAAAATATTGGATAGTAGATAGACCCTTAAAGTGAGATCTCTTTCACCCCAATAGATGCTCTGGAGTGACAAACATTGTTTTAAATTTGTAATTTCTGAGACAGTCCTTTCCTGATCCTTTCTGATTCTGTGAGTCTAACATCAAAAAAGGCCGAAAAGATTTAAATTCTACTTGGACATTATTGTACTCCATGTAAATGAAACAACTAACATGTGGAATAATCTCACATATGAAATCTGGAAGCACTGATACAACACTGTTCATATATGTTATACTATCAAAGAAGCTGGTCTCTTTTGCAAGTGGTTTATCAAGGTTACCAAAGATTTAACAGACCTTTATTCAATGGGAATATAGTAAAGCTTTTAAGAGATTTATGATAGTTTTCTAAAGCTTAACTAATGATAGAAAAGTATTTCAGGCAAGAATGGGCAACTACACTGAATTATACCTTGTTCATAAAGATTTAAACCTATTAAATACAGCACTTCAAGAGGTCCTTCAGGCAATGCAAAAATTGAATATTCAGCTCCTAAAGATAAAACCTATAATTATATATGAATCTCTTCAAAGAAACAAGTAAAAAGACAGTCAGATACATAAAATATATAAAAGGAGAATGGGGGTATATATAGTATATGACAAGAAAATACAGCGTAAGAAAATTGCAAAAGAAAACTTTTCAATGAATTTCAATTGAACTGAACTTAGCTAGTTATTAAGGTTAAATTCTATTTTAATAACAATATTTTTAAATATTTATTTACTCATTTATTTGTTATATTTATAGCCTACTCCAATTAACAAAAATTCTGGGCATGCCATAAGTCATTAAGTAACTTACATTTACAATTTAAGATAAAATTTAAAGTAAAAATTATACTTTAAAATAATACTTTTACATCAATCTCTGTTATTGTTAGTCTTAAACATATCATCTGTCCTACTAATTTAAAATCAGACCAGATATAATGCTTTATTGAAAATTTTAAAAGCTTGCATGTATTTCAGCTTAACTAGTAAATGCCTCAGGTCTATGAAACCTAGAGACTGTTACATTATTTACCAATGACTAAGACTGAACTTATGATTGGAGAGAAGGGGCGGGATGGGATATGTTGGGCCACTCAACCGGTAGAACAGAGAAGGGAGGCGGCTCTGACGGGACATCCAGTCCCACGCTTGCCACCTCCTGCACCCCCAAAATAATAACCACCACCCACCCACCCCCAATTATTTTTGGGGAAACATGGTAATGAAATTTCCCCTCCAAAATGATTTTCATCAAAATCAATGCAGTGACAATATAGGGGGGGGGGACAGAGGAATTATCCCTTCCTAATCTATTGACTATTGTCGTTTTGTCTGTAGAAAGATTTTACTGGAACAGAGTGCCTAAAATCTTGTCATGAGCTTCGGAATCACTAATATACAAGTGGAAAAATTGCAATGTACCTGGTGATTAATACAGCTGCATCTACTGGTGACACGTTTTCATTCCAGCTTGTTGACATTTCTAAATGTATGTCATTTTTTTTACCAAATTCTTCATGTTGCCATTTGCAAAAGCTCTCCAGCATTTTTTCACCATGATGTCCAATATACATCTCTGTCTGAAAATTATAATAAATAGATAATAAGATAATATTCCTTAAATGAAAATATTTATTGCAACAAAACTTCCAAAAAGGTTTGGAACAAAGTTCCAGAAACCATATTGTTGCATTGCATTCACAACAATACTATTTTCTTCTACAGTCTTTTACTATATAGATGTTTGGGAGTTCTGAGAATTCTCAGAATTCTACTAGAAGATTCAAAGAGTCAGAAGACCCAAGAATATCGATATAAAGTTAGGTAAATCTAAATCCTGTGTTTAAATTTTCTTTTGTTGAAATATTTCGATTTGCTGAGCATACCATGATCAACAGAATCAAACTATTTAGAAGACTGTTTAACCTTAATTTATTAATTCATTAATTTAACCTAACTATATTAACTCTATTCATTTTGTAAACCCAAGAGATTGTTGGGTTATTGTTGAGTGGCATTATGCTCACTCCTATTTACACCACAAAGACAATACCATGAAGTTGTCTGACCTAAAATAGAGTGACTGGCCCCAAAGTTGCTTATCTAGCATCTTGCTTAAGGAAGGAACAGAACTGATTGTCTCCTAGTTTTTAGTTGAGCACTTTAACCACTATATCAAATTAGATTTTATCCTAAAGGTGTTTTTTAAGAGACAACTGGACTTTCTGGCTTTTCTTTGAAGACGTTTCGCTTCTCATCCAAGAAGCTTTTTGTATACATTCCCCACCACCCAGTCAGAACTGAAAAAGCTTCTTGGATAAGAAGCAAAACATCTTCAAAGAAAAACCAGAAAGTCCAGTTACCTCTTGAAAAAGCACCTTTGTGACAATCATGACCTGGATGACTGAAGAATCCCCATAGACAACTGGCTTTTATATTATTATATTTTATATAATAAATTTAAGTGTATTGGTTTAAAGTTCAAAATAATCTGTGTTTGTTTCAGCAGACAGGCAACTAATAATATTACCTATTTATGGAATACTGAGGATGCCTACACAAAAGAAAATGTCATAATAGAATGCTCAAATACATTTAAAATGGAATAGTCTTTTCATTTAGTATTATAAAAAAAACAGCTGAACATATTTAAGCATTACATTGCTGTGACTGGGGCATTTTGAATGGTTGAAAGGGTCAAAAGTTTGCAATCAAGCCTCTTTTTCTGCATTTACTTTGTTCAATCTAGCTGCAATAAATCTCTTCAGAGCTTTCATTCAAATCATTTCTAATTTTTCTTCCTAGCAATAAGTGACAGGGTCACAATCCAGGTTCAGGTTGCTATCACCTGAAAAGGTGACCTGCAAAGCATCAAGATAAAGCTTCAGAAAAAGTTTAAAAAATATGCAAAAATATATTGACAACAGGAATGGAGTTCACCTTTCTTAAATCACACTTTGGAACTTGCAAGTAAATCATAACAGACTAACCCTGCAGGGTCCCAAGGAAGAAGGGACTGTTTCTGGAACATCAGCTAAATTGGATGGTTTTTGTACAGCTGTAATTTATATATTATTCCATCAATGAGAACCAAAAAAAAAGCTAACTCAGAATGAGAATTGACTGGTTTAAATTACTGTATATGAAAGATGGGTCAAACAGTGATGTAAAGGTTACATTTCAACACCGATACTATATTAGGTACTGGGAAATGCAGCCATGCTATGAAATTTCCCCCCTTTTGACCCTCTCTCAAATTGCTTAAAGGCAAAGCAGTGTTTTTATTCTTTAGGAAAGGTCAGTAATCTATGATTTTCCCTTCAGATTCACTTTTATTTTAGGCCATTGACAATTGCAGTTTCTTGTATCAATGTTTGTCTTTTTTAGTGTACATGGAAGAGATAAATACAGTACTTTCTTACTGGAGTCTCATGAAGCAGAACAAGCTTAGTCACCCGAAGGTTCATTTGAACTCCAAGGCTCTTGTGCTGGAAAAGATTAAATACCTGAAAACAAAATAAATGTAAAAATTAATAATATGAGAAATCACAGATTGTTTGAGGCATCTTCTTAAAATTCTGTGGAATACTGAGTTGTTTGCAATGTTTTCCCAAATAATTACAACATGACAATCTATTTATGTTTGTAATATTTTCTTCATATACTCAGTCTGTTAGCAGTGATACATTAGCATCATCAGCACCTCAGTTCAGTTTCATTACATTCTTATCAAACAATATATAGAATTTTATATTTGCAATAGTAGAACAAGACATTGGATGCAATTTTTTTCTTAATATACACGGCAATAATAATGAGTCTGCATAATAGGAGAAAAAAACTGGCTATTTTCTATGATCCATACATTCCAAACTAACAGTGAACTTTATGAGAGGACTTTGTGCCGGATCTTGTATTAATCTCAATGTAAATTGATTTCTTCTCTTTTCTACTAGCTCATTATTAGGCTATATTCTCCATTTTAAGTAAGTTAGATTTAAACTTTAAAGTATTATTTTGCTGAAAAGATCTATATTTTCTTACCATATTTAAAATAGTTAAAATAAACCTCCTAGCAGCATCTGCTCCATGATAGGAAACCATTGCTGGATCTGCAATCACTACAGTTTCCACGTTATATTCTTGAGGTAATTTATAGGAATATCTCTTTCCTCGTCCATTTTCTGTGCCTTTTTCACCCCTAACTCTTCTTTTCTCTGCAATAGAAACAATAGAATTAGTAGCTGGAATAGTGGAATAAAATCCAAGGAGGGTCAAGTTTAAAATTACATTTAAGCATGGAACATTATATAATTTTAAATCAGGGGTGTCAAACTCAATTTCATTGAGGGCCACATCAGGGTTATGGTTGACCTTGGGAAGCCAGGGTAGGCATGACCAGGATAGGCGTAGCCAGCTCAACGTCGGGGGCGCCTGTCAAGGCCCTAGTGCACTCCCAGAGAAAACAGCTCCCAAGCTCTGTTTTTGGCTGCAATGGTCTCCTGCAACCCTCTGCCAGCAAAAATGGAGCTCAGGAGGACCGCATGCAGCCAGACCAGGGGCGGTCCTTCATTACTGAAATAGATGAAGTTTTATTTAACTTTCTATCCTTAGACCAGAATTCTCAGCCTGGTGCTCATCAAATAGTCTCAGAATTAATGGTAAATATGTTTATTTGCAGTCTTGAAAGTTGAAGTCCATCACTTATGGAAGGCACCAAACTGGAGAAGACTGGTTTTAGGAGAAGGTGATGGGAAACTCCTGTAAAAGGAGTCAAGCAAACAGAACAGTGGGAGATAAAGATTTACATAAAGTACATATTAAATTAAAATATATTAATAGAAATTACATTACCAGAAAAAACACCACAGTATTGACTATGAGAGGTGGATTTTTCAGACGGTCTTTCATGTATGGATCTTTTACGTCTGCATACCCGATGCGCTTGGCCTATCACAGCCAAACTATGATTGAACGGCTCAATAAATATAAAGTCGTCATTCATCTGCAAGAAACCAATCTGAAGGAAAAACAAAAAACAACAGATTCAGAAGATTTTGTCATGCTATATAGACATTAAAATTATGCTTTAAGAATTGTAGCTATACTCTACCAAATGACACTATGTTCTGTTTTACGAACTGATCCAGCAAAATCGGGTGCCATAGCTTTTAGGAAAACATGAAAATATTAACTCCTTCATTTCAAAACACTAAGGAGTTTCACTTCTTTTTCAAGAAATGTGTTAAATGTTTTGAAAAAGAAATCAATTAAGAAAGCAGCCCAACGTTTTTCTAAAGAGTAACACACCTCAAATGTCTGGATTAGATTGTAATTAAATTAGATGCCAATAGCTATTTATGTATATACATACACATAATTCAGACTGGTTCTACCGAGTAGGTAGTAAGCCGCTGTTGACGTCACGGAGCCGGTTCTGGTGCGTGGACGCCACCATCTTTTTTTAAAAAAGATTTGGGGTGGGAATTTCCCCCCCCCCCCGGGGTATTTTTTCTTCTGCACATGTGCAGAAGCCGAGTTTTCAGCACTGTGCATGTGTCGCCATCTTGTTTACGGCCTTTTTTGGGGGGGATTTTTGGGAATTTTTTTCTACTGCGCATGCATGCATGCGCCCATGAGGCGTGCCCACATGACGCGGGAGCCAGCGAACCAGTGGTGAGATAATCTAGAACCCACCCCTGTTATAATGTTACAAACTTTACTGCTGGATCATATGTAAATATAACCCCTTGTAGTATCTTAGTATCAACACAAACCAGAGAAATTACCTCAGGTATAGACTCCTGCTATATGATTTTAAACAAAATCTTTTAAAAATTATGTAAACTACTGTAGTGGCCATTATCAACTCTTGTTGTAGCAGATACTTTACGTTAATTAAATATCCGAAGATGGTTTTGCTTTGAATTTTCTACTAACCATTTATTTAACACTTTTCAGCAAATGTAAAAGAGAGAAAAACTTCTGTATCCATTTTCTCCACATCATACAGTTTATGTCTTCTTTTTTTATATAAATGAAAACAAACTTAACATATTTTACTCTTTCTACTTGTAGAAGACTCTCCTGACTATTAATGCTTTTAGTTCTTTTATCTGGACATTTTCTACTAACCCAACTGGTATTACATTTGGTATAGCTGAGTTTGCACAAGCAAGATTCAGGTTCAAATTCCTGCTCAAAACTCACTGGGTGGCCTCTGACAAATCACTTGATCTCAGTCTCAGTATCTGATGGAATCACTAAAAAGTAATGAATGCTTTAACATTATAAATAACAAAAATAAAACACATGTTATAGAGAAAAAGATGGCTTCTTGTTTTTACTTAAAGTAGAAAAATTGCTTTTATTGTCTTAAGGAACCATTGCATATGGCAAACTACCAATGAAGAAAAAGATAAACTGTAAAATTTAACTGTGTTAACATAGTCATGGTTGATTCTATATTTCCCCAGATGTTTTTTTTTTAATCCAGTAAAATCACATTTAAGATCCGTATTTATCTTTTCTACCTAACTATCTCCATTAATAATGTTATGGCAGTAGTAAAACAGGCATTCATGTTTCTCTAAACATTCCAAACAAAGCACCCAGAAGATATAGAGTGAACACAAACCATACACTTTAATGAAATAGTCGAGATTCAGCCAACTTTCCTCAGATTATATAATAAAAGCAATAACGCAGCTCTGTAACATTTGAGAAGACTAAAGAAACTACATATAAATGGTAATCAGTTCCCTCTGTATTTCATTAACTATTCTTCCTGGAGTACTTGCTGTATTGGATTTGCAAATGTTCTGTCCATCTGATCATGTCTTTTCTCACATTCTTGAATAAAGATAATGCATTGTATCTTATCCATATTAAGTCTCTCCTTAAAAGACTGGGAAATTTTCCACGGACTACACACAATAAATTCAAACCATCCCAAAGTTCATATTAAACGAGGCTACCATAAATACAAGAACATATGCAGTCTATTCAGCCAATTCTCCTAGAACCAGGACAGTCTGGTTCATTTCTATCTAAACTTTCTTCTAACATTCACTTCTTTTTTAAGCTGCAAAGTGAGTTACAAAACTGTAGGAAAAGAGGATTTTAATATGTAAATGTACTCCAATTTACTTTTAAGAGTCAGGAAGTGCAAATGGATGAAATCAAGCAAAAATAGTATTCAGATACATCTGCTATTCTATATTATAGACATCTCAAATTGCATCTTTTATATATGGTACCATAAGACCCCATTTAGAAGAAAGGGATCTCCATTTAATTCAAATGTATTTCATTGACCTAATTTATGTCATTCATATAATTACATAACTGATGATTTTATGTCATCTGTCAAATTACATCACCTATATCAAATTATTTCATCACTACTGCTCTATAATTATACAAATGCTGAAAATTGATGAAAATGATCAAAAAATTATTCAATCATTTAAATGACCTAAATCAGTGTTGCTGAACCTTTTCGACACTGAATGCCAAAACAGGAGTGTGTGCGCACGCACGGGAGAGCCAGAAACCAGAAGAGCATGTGCGCACCGGGGAAGCTGAGCTTCTAGTTTCTGGCATGTGTATGTACGCCGGTCACCTGGTCTTCTGGTTTCTGGTGTGCATGAAGACCAGCTGGCCGGCATGCATATGTGCGCCGGAACCTGGAAGAGCAACAGGCAACAGCTGACGTGCCCAGAGGGATGGCTCTATGTGCCACTTCTGGCACATGTGCCATAGGTTCACCATAGGTGTCCTGCCTAAGCGAGCCAGGAGATTGCAAGGGGAGGAGGAGGGTTGGCCGAACGGAAGCCTCTGCCGCAGCTGGCAATCGATCGTTCCTCTGTCAGCCTGGATTTTCAAAAAGAATAAATAAAAGATGTAGTGAAGTGCCCCAAGAAGAGCTTGCTGGCTTGGCCCAGCTGTGGCAGAGAGAGAGAAGGGGGAGGAGAGAGACATAGACAGACACATACAAAGTGATACACAGAGGGGGTGAGAGAGACAGAAGAGACAGGGTAAGAGAGAGGGGATGATAGAGAGATGGGGAGAGATAGATACAGACGGAAAGAGAGACACTGTGTGCGCCTGTTCTCACTCTCGGAAAGCCCTGCATACTATCTTTGAGGCTGGTCACTTATTTTTTCTTCCTTTTGGAAAGCTGGGCTGGCAGAGCAATGAGCGGTGGATGCTTCCTTCCTCCTCCCCCTCTCCTGCCCCCCCCTGACCGGCTATGGTAGGGCCAGGAGGGTGCGCACAAGAGGAGGGGGAGGGAAACCTCCGCAGCACATTGCATTCTGCCAGGCCAAGGCTGCACGGGCTTTCCGACAGTGAGACAGGCACAGAGGAATGAAGCGAGAGAGACAGAGAGAGAGACAGACATAGAAAGACACAGAAAGAGAAGGGAGAAAAAGAAAGAGAAAGAAACAGACAAGGGAGTAGAGGGAAATAGAAAGAAAAAGGACAGATAAGAGAAAGATGGAGGGAGATAGAGAAAAAGAAAGAGATGAGAGAGAGACAGATACAGAGAGGGAGATAGAGGGAGAAAGATGAGAGGGAGGGAGGGAGACAAGAGAGACAGAGAGGGAGTTACCTATTTCCCATAGAAAACATGGAGCCACAAAACCTGGGTAGGCACGGCTGGAGGGGGGTGGTTATGTGACTGGGTGGGAGTGAGTGACATTGAGTTGGCCACGCCCACCCAGGTTTTGTGGCTCTGACTGTTTTGTTTTCTATGTGAAACGGCCCCAAGTGGCTCTTTGAGTGTTTAAGGTTGCCGACCCCTGTTCTATGAGGAAGAACTCCAAGTTAATCTACAACTTTTAATACAACAACATTGGGACTTTTTTCATGAATATTAACAAGATTGAAAATTTCTTGAGGAAAAGGGACTTGATAGATATTCCTGAAAAGAAAAAGATTTTATCCTATGAGGATAAACTCGAGGGAGTGACTTAAATTTAATCAGTTAATTAGTGTTAGGATAGATTTTTAGAAGTCTGACATATGCATTGAAAGAACACTTTAATGTCGTTTTGTATCTACAAAACGGGTTTCTGATTTTTTTTCTATCTTTTTATACAATGTTATAATTCCTAAAGTTTGTAAAATACTGTTGAAATCAAATTTGAAAATATGAATGGTTAGACATACCTTTAAAGAGAAAAAAAAAGATTTTATTCCATGAGGATAAATTGGAGGGAGAGACTTTAATTTAATGAGCTATTTGCAGTTAGTTGGATTTTTATTGGTGTGATATATATAATTGAAAGACAGCTTTAATGCAGTTTGGGGTTTATAAATGGGTTTGAGCTGAGTGAGCTACTCAACAGTGATCAGTATCCTGTTGTTGACATGGACTTAAACTTCAATCAGCTAAATACCTTGTGGGCCTACAAAAGTCGGTAGGACTTTAAAGAAGAATACTATGCCCTCAAGGGGGTTGAGTCATTCAACCAGTTGTCCCAGATCAATTTTATAGAGTTATTTCCCATCTTCATGCTCAATGTCCGCCAACAGTCTGAGCACCTCAAAACATTTGTCCAAGACATTCAGATCAAGGTGGAGTTCAACACCAATGTCCCAGTAAATACCACAGGCTATGCAGTTCTCATCAGAGATGGGCTGCTGTATCTAGAGTCTGACAGCAGCAAGTTCAGCATAAGAGCCCTGGTGGCGCAGTAGTTAGAATGCAGTACTGCAGGCTACTTCTGCTGACTGCCGGCTGCCAGCAGTTTGGCAGTTCAATTTTCACCACCTCAAGTTTGACTCAGCCTTCCATCCTTCCAAGGCCGGTAAACTGAGGACCCAGATTGTTGGGAGCAATATGCTGACTCTGTAAACCGCTTAGAGAGGGCTGTAAAGCACTGTGAAGTGGTATATAAGTCTAAGTGCTATT
>JANHFT010002107.1:94620-104697 GCA_032467955.1 Pseudoxenodon macrops
ATTTCTTACACAGGAACAGGAAGGTCTGGGGTGGAGCCCAACAGAGTGTATAAAAAACCCAGGGACTCTCAGCAAGGTCCCTTTTTTTCTGCTTCAACATCTTGAAGCATGTGATCCCCCTTTTCCCCCAGGGCCTCAAACCATGTGGTCCTGCTGTCCACCATTAAACCATCTTTTCAAACAGCCTCCATGTTTCCAGTGTCTTTTTCCCCCACTCGGGACTGAACCCAGATGAACATTTCTTCCTACACTAGTGAAAGGCCAAGTGGGTGGATTAGCACAATATACCCAGTTGTAACTTCCAATGGGGCTTCAAGAGCAGCCCTATGTACAACATATTGCAGTAATCCATATGGGAAGTGACCAAGGTGTATGGCCATGTCCAGTGGCGGATTAAGGCTCACTGGTGCCCTAAGCACTGAGAAATCTTGGTGCCCCAAGATTCAACTTTTATCATTTTGTTTTAACAAATCTTCATTGTGTTTTTTTTCTTTCTCAACTTTGTGGTGCCCCCTTTGGGCCTGATGCCCTAAGCAAGTGCTTATTCTGCTTAATGGTTAACACACCACTGACCATGTCTTCTATTTTTAAAGGAATATTTGAGGTCACCTTCATTCCTTCTGTTGCAAAACTCTAGTGAGGATACAGCCCATAAGCCAGTAAAATGTTGAAGGCTCTCAATAGATTCTGGAGAACAGTCAAGAGCTGCTGAAGGGAAAGACTTAATAGCTAAATTTCAAGGTGGAATTATATAGTTGGTTTTATTCCTTTGTCTTCCTTTGAAAGACAAGAAGAAGGGATTGAGCTAGGGCAGGTGTTGATGGTGACATTAAAATAGTGGAACTCATCAAACAATAGAACGGAGGCCAGAATTATATCTATTAGGAATATTTAATCAAAAAATTAACAAGGATATTCAATATTTGATGTTACATATTATCACGGCGGCAAGAATAGCGTATACGCAGAAATGGAAAACCGATACAATACCAACAGAAGGGGAACTGATAGGAAAGATCTTAGACTGCGCAGAAACGGATAACAAAATGTATCTTCTAATTTTGCTTCAGTGTTTTATTTAGTGAAGTTTGCTAAATAATATCTAAATTAAGAAATAGTAAAGTTGCTGTCAAAACTGTTATAAGTTTAATGTTTCATATACAAATCTTAGATAGTCATGTATAAGTAAATATGCAGTGTTAAAAAGCACTGAGACCTTATTTACAAGCCTTCAAGGCTTATGCAGTAGAGTTTAAATATCACAGTGGGATATTCTCTCTGTAAATAACACATAACGAAAGTCATGCTGTGAAGTTAATCTAGAACTTTGCAGGTGGCAAATGCCCATTTTCTAAAAAGTGCATCATTTTTACAATATGTCTGTAGAACTTAGATGCAGTGTATCCTTTTTGTTTTATTAAACCTTCAGGTTCCAATTGTATAGCCAAATATTTGTGAGTGATGGATTTTTGACTGTTCATACCACGAGCCAAACTATTCATATTAAAAACCTTAAAGCTCTTCCTTAGCTAAACTTGGCTAGACTTTTGGACTGTTCCTCTTGCTGGTCTTTAAGATATTTCTGCATATTTTAGCTAATTACAAATGTCTAGTTTGTAAAATACTTAAGTCCAGATGGGAGTATAAACATCGACATCTACCTTCCATCATGGCTTTCAGTAATTGAGGCTTTCAATGTACTGCTTTAAAAAAAAGATAAATATAGACTAGATTACCAGGCTTAATTATATCTATGTTACCCTCCTTATAGTAGAAGAGTACTAATGAGTGGGGCAGATTTTAGCTAGTTGCAACCACAGGCCACTTTTATCAAAAGCATAGTCGCATTCTTATAGACAAAGAAAACAGTATATCTAACTTAGAGTCTGTGTAGCAAGTCTATACCCCATCAACTAATAGAACAATACTGTACAGTGCACTGACTGCATAATCAGAATCAAACTTTTGAAGAAATATAAAGCTAAGTTTGAAGTTTTATATCAGGGGTGTCAAACTCAAAGCCCTGGGGCCAGATCTGGCCCACGGGGTGCTTAGATCTGGCCCATGGGGCTACCCTGGAAATAGGAAAGGGCCGATCTGTGGTGCGTCTGCCAGCAAAAATGTAGCTCGGGAGGGCCGCGTGTGGCCCTCGCGAACTCCATTTTTGCTGGCAGAGGGTTGCAGGAGGCTGTTGCAGACAAAAACACAGCTTGGAAGCCCATTTTCACTGGCAGAGCACTTGGGCCACCCCCATGAGTGATGTTGAGCTGGCCACACCCCCTCCACCACACCCCTGAGGCCAAACACAACCCTGATGCGGCCCTCAATGAAATTGAGTTTGACACCCATTTTATATAGATGCTGAAGAATCAAGAATGGTTTGCAAAGATAGGAAGAGATGAAGAATAGGGATACACAGTTTTCAGTAAAAGTGCTTTGAGATGAGTGCATTCATTGTACCTTTTGGTGGTTTTTTAAGGAAATTACTTCTTTCAAGTGCTGCCAACATATAGTAAACATGTCCATGCTAGATTCAAAACCCTTTTCCCATACTGCATGCTCTACTGGAGAACTATAGGGAATGATATTGGTGTAAATTAGTTCTATCCAAATAATCTTTTATTTATTTTCTGTCTTTAGTTTACTTCTTTGTGCACTCTGACTAACTTTGCTTTTCCTGGAAAGAAATAGCATGACAACCAGTTTATGAACATAGAAACAATTATGCTGTTTTTGTATCATGTTTGTTACATCACAGGGAAGGTATTCACCATTGTGGACAAGAATACTAAGAATTAATTTTATATTCTCCGCTATGTAGTCTGATGAAGGTGATGAATAGACCACCTTTTTCCTGAAATTATTTCTGGAGGAGGGGAGTAAATAAACCTTTTCATACAGATAGATTCATCAAAGGCATCCTTCTTTCACTTTTCAGGAGAACATTTTGTTTTATTTTTAAAAACAAATTTATGTCACTGCCTGTCTACCAAAAGGAACTCTAAGCAGTCATTAAGAATAGTAGCACAAAACAATTAACAACTCCTCACTCACAAAACAAAAAAGACAACATAGATAAAACTCACCTTCATAAATCAGCCACATCAATATAAAAGAGATAGCAAGAAAACATTGAACATTACAAAGAGGACAGCTTCCTGCAACATTTAATGAGACAAAGTGATTGCCTGTTAGCAGATTTTTCTGCAAGATTCTCTAGCATTAGCCTGAAATAATTTAATTTCTATCAAAATTTAAAAATAAATAAATGTTTTTAAACACTGTCTAAAGGAAGAGGCAAGTCTATCTTAATTTGCTCCAAGAGACATTACTACTTTATTTAAAGCAAATGGAAATAGCCATTTTATCTCTGGCTGTACATTAGAAGGTTCTTGCTTCTATCTTTAAATTCGTGCCTTCTAGCTATACTGGGAAAACACAGGAGATGGACAATGTTTCATTTAATTGCAGGTTCCTAAGATAGAGAAGGTATTCTATAATTATCAAGATCCAAAACTAGGAAATGTAAGTTGAAAGCCTGCTGACAGGCATTTAGTGCTCTAGATAAATTAGTTAATGTTAGCAAAGAGCTTTCAAAGATTACATTACTAAGTACCATTATTATCATATACAATTCAAAAGGCTGTCCTGAAGGAAAATCTACTCGTATTAGTTGTCTCAAAGTACTTCTGTAAAAAGTTGTAGTTTGTTTCAGGTTAGAACTGGCTACAGCAGAGAATGAGGTGGCTGGATGGAGTCACTGAAGCAGTCAGTGTGAGCTTAAATAGACTCCGGGGGATCGTAAATGACAGAAAGGCTTGGAGGAACGTTGCCATGGGGTTACGATGAGTTGGACACGATTTCACAACTAATAACAACTTTATATTATCGTTTTCCCCCTGTAAAATATAACATTTTATATCATTTGATACAATTTATTTAAATTGAATAAATAAAACATGAACATTGAACAATTAGAGCAGGACTTCATTAACTATACTGAACAAACACAGAATACCCATAATAATAAAAATATTTTGTATTAATGGCTTAATTAAAAAAAAAAATTGGTGTAAAACAGGGGTGTCAAACTTGCGGCCCATGGACCGGATGCATCAAATGCAGTCCACACCCACCCTAGCTCTGCAAAGGGGAAAACAACCATTGCAATATGTCACATGATAGCAATGCGGCACAGCGAGTTTGACCCCCGTGATGTAAAACGTTTTACTTCAAGCTTTGCTCATGAACATTATAACTAGTGTTTACATTGCCATTTTTATAACTTTATTTTGTTTTTTCATCTGCTTAAGTTTTAACATTTTCATTATACGGTAAGTTGCCTTGGGTGAGCTCTAGAAAATAGTGAAATAAATAAAGAGTTGATATTTATCTGCTCACCCCTTTCTCCAATTGCTGTTTTTAGAAATTGAATTCCAGCGTTCCATTGTATTGCACTGTTGACTGTTTTGACACTAATTGTCATGGAATGTGGCCTTTGGACTGTTGTGATCTGGTTTGATCCAATCCTTACATGAAATCCAGTACAACTGCCAAATTGGCCACTTGATCCTCCTTCGGTTTCTTCCTTTCCCTTGCTTTTAGAGGAAAGAGAGGAAAAAGGGAGGAAAAATAGAAGACAGGACCTCCCTTCATTTTTGTTTTAAAATAAAATATTGTTATAGAAATGAACTAAGTCTCATACCAGTGGTCCAATCTGAATAACCAATTTGCCTAGATCAATGTCAATTTTGTATACCTTAAAGCAGTCCCAGATTGGGCTATTTAATTCAGTTCCAATTTTCAGCAATACAGTTTTCTGTCTATGGGGGGAGGTTGTCTGTAAAGCTATAGAACAAGTGAGTTAAACATTCCTATTTTGCACTTTGAATATTATCTGACCCTTCACCCCAAAGCAAAAGAAATGGCTGAAAAAAATGGCCTGCCTTGCTAGATCACTAAAAAAAATTGTAACTCGATGCTGAAAGTGCATTAGCAATAACACCAATGATTATTATAATACTCAAAATTATTCTTGTGTTGTATTATGGCAGTAAAATGCATTGCCTTCTTCCCTAATGTTACAAACTAGGCAGTTTTTTTCTGATGATTTTCCATCCAAATACTAACACCAACCCTGCTTATCTTCCTAAGTCAGAGTATGTTGGCCAGATGCTGAAGCTCTCTTAAACCATTATTGTTCTTGCTAAATTAAATGTTTTGAGTCCTGAAATAGGAGAAGACAGATTCACTGGCCAGCCTTCATGTGTGTTATGACTTTTTCCTGACCATCATCTACAATCATTGGCTGCAGAATTAGCAGGAAACTTCTGCTGTGCTAGGAGGCAATCACCAGACACTTCCCACTGATTTCTGTATGTGTCTGTGTTTGTGTTTTACTTAATGTGGACTGCTCGTTTGTATACATAAAACTAACTTCAGAGTAAGCTCAGCTCTGGTCTAATCAGTTCAATTAAGATTATCCTTCTTGGACAAGGCACATCTGCCAGTGTATAGTTTTTGCCATCAGTTGACACAATTGATAACGATAGTCATATTATGTTTATATAATTTCCCTATTCCAATCCAGTGAGCATCACATTGAACTAAGATGGCACTGAATGCTGAAGTTTTGGAAGTGTATGTATTTGCCATGGTTTTAAGCAACTTTTTTCTTAATTTGTTTGCTTCAAAAGGCTCAAGAGTTTTCCTATTTTCCTATGTTTTATTTTAAGTATCTTAGTTGAAATAGTAATGTGTTATATTCAAATCATTTGTGACACCTATATCCTGACTGTGAAATCCATTGAGGGCAAGTGATCTGAAAAATAGTCTGCATATATAAATATAATTAACAGTACACTTCAAATTACAAATCAAAGGAATCTTACATCTTAGTAGATAATGTATATATTAAACTATTACGCTTCTAAAAGATGTTTCATGATCAACCAGAGATTTGCTGTTAATGATGATATTAAAAACTAAACCACACAATTTATGAGAAAAATAATAATTTGACTAAAAGATCTCAGAACTGGAGACTGAAAGAGGATAGGAAGAATATTTGTTTGATTCCCTGCCTTCTCACCTGGAAAAAAGGGAATGTGTTTTTGTTGTCCTCTTCACTAGGCGATTGAGGGCTCATTCACACATTCTAATGGATGTCTTTCTTTCCATCCTTGAAACTGGAAGAAAGTATGTCAGTTTCAAAATTTCTGCCCCCACAATGATCCTGCAAGAGATATTGTAATTTGCTGTGAGGAAGCAGGAGATAACACCCCCCCTTTTTTTTATAAGTCTGTGTCAAAGGGCCAGTCATACTCCATACCACCACTTGTCTTTGATATTGGTCATTTTTCTCCCCCTCACACTGTCTCTCACCTGCTCCCTTGTGCAAAGAATTATCTGATTATAAAAAAGTAGTGGTTTTTTTTTTAGAGGAGGGGGATAACACTAGTAACTAATTGAAAAAAAATTAAAGCATTTGAATTCTCTGAAACTCTTGCCTGGGCAAAAAAAATAAAGGCAATGCAGGGCTTGTGATCCCGGCAGGCCACAGGTTTCAGGAGTTATAACGGCATTGCTGAATTCTCTTGTGCCTATTTACCTACTATCTGTAGGAAGAAGAAAACTCCTGGAAGAGTCACTGGCAAACCGAATAGCAGTGTTGGAAGGGACCTTTGAGGACTTCCAGTCTAGCCACCTGCTGAAGTCTGCCATCCAACCTGAGGGGCTGGATCATCGTTTGACACTGCATCATTAATAATTTTAATAATATTAAAAATATTAAAAATATTTTTCTTAATATAAAATACAAAAAGATGCATGAGGCTTTCTTGATAAACAAAAGGTGGATTATTATAATTGCTTTTACCATTGTCATTAAAGTGATCCCTAACCTCTAGCATTTTGCTATATCACTGTGGTCCAGTATGGGTGTCTGCTTGCTTTAGTAGCATAGCTGATGTGCCTTCATGCTTTGAGTGATCCTGCTGAGAATAAAAACTCTTGGCATCCACTTCTGGCATTCTTCACTCATCCTCTTTGCCTCTATTTACACAATAGTGTAAATAGAAATTATCAGAATGCCCTAGAAATTTAGTTATAAGAGGGTTATTGAGTTGGTGACAAATGTCCTTATAAAAATGACAATAAAGAAGAACAAGGGCCGTGGTTTCTATTGTACCCATACCTTAGGGACAATATCATACTTCAAAAGGAATTGTCTTTTATTTCCTTCCAAAATAGCTAAGAGGAGGGTATTCAAATGGGATAATTAAATTAAAGCGCTACTAAATTTAGAAGTCAAAATTTGGTATAAATATGAAGCTGTTTTGGAAGTTCAAGTTTAATTGCTTATAAATATATCATGTGGGAAGGCAACGGTTTCAGTTTGACCTGTGTCTAAAATCCTTTTTATTAAGGCTAATTTAGTTGATGTGGCCCTAATTATACAATAAAATCAATGGAAAAGCCATAATTTCCTTTGCATTGCTTTTTCCCAGGAAGGTTTGAAATTAACCAGCAGTATTACAGCATTGTGGAGCACTTTCAGGCAATAAATAAAATATTTATCCAAAGACTGGATTCAAGTTTACTGCCTCCTGTTTCCCACCAAAATACAGCATTTTCAGATACAGCAGGCAACTTGGAAGATGCTTTTTAAGAATTTAGCTTGGACTCTCTAGGGTAGCTATGTTGTTATATGTTCCTAGTTCCATCTCGTTTAGTATTAATGCTCAGGCTTTTAAGCTAGAAACAGCTGAATTGCAGCAGATGTGCTCCTTGTGCAAAATGAAATAAATGCATAGCTGACCCCGGATCTCTGTGCATTTCAGGATACATGATCTAAGTGAGCAGTTCAGCTTCAGGAAAAGCTCAGTTATCTGTATTCACTTTAGACTTAATATATAGCAGAAAAAGAACATCAAGTACTTTCAGACTTAGATTTGAAAGCCTTTAATTCATGTTAAGTGGTAGCACTGCTCTTCTTCCTCAAGGCAGTCTGACTTAATAAAGTTACCGTATTTATCATGCTTCCAGAAGATAAGTCTGCTTGCAACTGCTCGAGTGGGTAAGGCAGGGTTTTAATTTTGAGAAGCTCTGATCCAAATCCCAAGCAAGCTGTAGGGCTTGTTTAAGCTGTAACTCTATACCCTCTTGCCTCAGAGCACAATTCTTCATAAACTAAGTGATCTTAATTTATGAAGGAATGGATTCTCTCTTGCCTTCACTTCATTGCTTAGAAGAAAGGCAGATGTAAATATGAACAGCAGTTAGCAGAATGAAGCAAAAGACAGAAATCAATAAACCCATTTCATTTTTCATTTAAATTTTTAAAACCTTAACATTCATTAAGAGACTTCTGAAAAGAATTGTAATTTATACAGAGTTGGTCTTTTCACAAGGTTATGTCAGTAATTAAAGGTAAATTCCAATATTTCCTATGATCCCGAAAACAGCTTTCTATGTCTATTGCCTCAAAAAAGAAAATATAGCTACCACTTACTTACAGTATATTAAAAATGTTATTTTTCTCTCTTATATTATTCATTAAAAGCCAACCTGCTATTTCCCTGGTGTTTTGTTTTCTATTTTGATTGTAGTTAAAGCTGATACTTGTCCCATTTAGGTAAATTGGTGAAAGAATATCCACACATTGCACACCCAGCAGAAGTGTATGCAATGTATTTGGTAGTTTCCCAAAATGAGTTACAGTCAGATGTTTACTTTTTCATATTTAAAAGATTGAGCAAAGAATTCCAGCTGTGAGATACCCGGAACAATCCAGCTGCACCGCTTTAAAGGGGAGATGGATGTTTGTAAGAGCTGCCCGCTCTTCCTTTCAATCAATTACCATAACAAATTACTGGATATATGCCAGGAAAGATACAAAAGCTCAATGTGCAGCATTGTTTTGGATTTTGTGAACTGTTACATTTGAAGCCTGTCCTAGATAAAACCCAGATGGGGGGAAAAGAAAAGGACAGCTGGCATTGCTTTTTTCTTGCAGAAATGATAGCAATTCAATTTTCTCCAATAAAGTTTATTAGTGCTTTGTTCTTAGAAGGGTATTTGAGGACTGGAGGAACCTGGAAATCAACTTCATTGTAACCATCAACATCCAAGGCTTTTCTTATACTACAGGTATAGCATAGGCACAGAGATTGATTTATGTCATGTGATCCACCGAAAAAGAAAATCATATCAAGAAGCAAATATAAGAAACAAGTTTTTCTCCAATTTTTCTGAGCTAGCCAATATGAATATCAGTCACTGCCAGCTGAACTGCTGGTTTTAGGCTGAACATCTGTCTCCTAAGAACTAAAAATGGCCCACTAGTGAGCAGTTCGGTCTCACTGGAAAAACACTTAATCTCTCCCCTGGTATAGCCAACAAAGTGAGGAGAGCCTTTGGCTTACAGGTTAATACATCTACCAATATATGTAAGAAGCCCGGATCCAAATCCCAGGAAGGGTATGGCTAGCTGATGAGAGCTAAATAGCTTGAAATAGATCTATTCTTGTCTCCTTTTATTTCTTTGTCAGTAAAACGTAAATTCAACACAAAAATAGTTTGACGCAAAAGCAACTGCCTGTGAAGGCTCCTGGATTGGAACTGAAAGGTGAAAGCAGAAGCAATATGCTCCAGCCCATAATTGAGTAGGCCAGGTTTCCCTGATAGACAGGTCTCACCAGAAAAACAATCAGTGAGCAGTTCAGACCATCAAAATACTGATAACAACAACAATTGTGATCATGTTGGTGTCAGAAATATACCCATAATAATAAATCAATTTTATATATATTGATTATATACTGTATAATTGATTTGCTTCTTATGGGTATAACAAAAAGGAAAGGCAGCCAACGTGAATTGTAATAGTAACACAGAATAGAGCTAACTAGCTGCTTTTTAGAATAATTTTATTGAAATCTATGGAGATTCTCAGTCATCCAGGTCATGGTTGTCCCAAAGGTGCTTTTTTCAAGAGGCAACAGAAACCAGAAAGTCCAGTTGCCTCGAAAAAAGCACCTTTGGGACAGTTTTATTGAAAATTACAATTAAAAAGAT
>JANHFT010002107.1:106504-121360 GCA_032467955.1 Pseudoxenodon macrops
GGCACAATGCTGGTCAGCTAGACTACTCATGAGGAGGCAACCTTGCCTCTCCTGAAGGGCTGCACTGACTTTGCCTACTTAATTCCTCCCTGAAGACTTAAGTATTGCTGGAGCAACATGCCCAGTTCTGTGTCTTGTGTTCTTCTGCTGTGTATCCTACCCATTCAAATTGTGAGCTGCCTTTCTGGACTTTGTGTGTGCCTGTTGGACTTGGTTATTCAGTGACTCTTGCTGTGCTGAGCTCAGAATCTGGACCTGTGCAACAGGACCTGTTGGGGGGTTAAATAAACACATGTAGAACTCTTGCTCTATGTTGTGGGCAACACACCTCTCTAAGCAGTTTACAAAGTAAACATATTGCCCCAACAATCTGGGTCCTCATTTTACTGACCTTGGAAGGATGGGATTTCATCAACTGTAGAATCAGCATAACGAAATTGACAAAAGTGAAGGGGGATTTGAATACTTTCTGAATGCACTGTATGTTCACCAATCAATAAGCCTTTGAAAAACTCTGATTAATCTTCAGGCAAATCTCCAGTTATATCACTTTGAAGCGTAGGAAGTTAGCACCCACCTACCCCTCCTAGAAAAAAATGAAATATTCTAGGAAATATTAAAAAGGCAGAATATTATATTTCCCTGGATGAGAAATGGAGAAACTTGATTTTTTAGACAGGAAGCAGACTCACTGTTAATAGCCCCCACCATCCTCAATAGCCCACAGCAGATGTCTGAACGTAAGAAATAAAGAGATAGCTAGGTCTGTTCATAGGCAAATGCCTTAACCCAAGATCCAACAAAGATAGAATTAGCCCTCTACCCACCTAGCAACAGAACTCACCACATGGCACCTGGGAAGATTACATTACCCAGCAAGGCTCAAGCAAGCTTGGGACTCAGGACAACCTGCAGAGTTGCCGCTGCATGACCCCATGGGAGCCTGACAACCAATCAGAATACAAGCTCAAATTCAAAAGCCCAGAGAGGGTATAAAACTCAGGCACTCTCCTCATCTCTTCCCTTTTTTTCTTACACCCAATATCATCAAGGCATGTGATCCATTAAAACCATCTTTCCAAGCAGTCTCCGTGTTTCCAGTGTCTTTTTCCCCACTTGGAACTGAACCCAGATGGACATTTCTTCCAACAGAAGCAATAGTGACTGTAGACATAGGCATCTCATTCCATGCTAATATCTTTGTTTTCAACAGGCATTTTAATCAAATGAGACTGTCAGAGGACTTTATTCCTGTCTTTATTGTAGGGGAAAAAATGCCTTTCAGATTAAAAACTGCTGAAGGGACGTCTAAACTCTGTAATGTGTTTGACTTTAAGTAACCAGTATACACTACATGAAACCAGCAGGCTAGTATATTTACAGCAGTAAACTGACTTCCTTTATTCATGAGCAAAACAGAAAGGACAATATCGTCTGTCTGTCTGTCTGTCTGTCTGTTTGTCTGTCTGTCTGTCTCTATCTATCTATCTATCTATCTATCTATCTATCATCTCACTGATATACTGTATCTATTTTATTCTTAGACACGTTCAAAACATCATTCTATTTGCACTAACACAATATAACTAAAATCCTCCATTTTTCATGCAAATTTGTTACTGTAACAAGACACGCAAATATGCTGCAGTGGAATAATCAAACACAATCTGGCTTTGTTTATATGAGATATACAGTATTAAGCTGTGTTTTCCAGGAAAGAATGGCATTCCCTGTGGATGTACATCATGATCACAGACTTATGATTAATGACCATGGAGAATATGAGTGGAGATTTGCTTCAGGGGGGTGGCGGTCATAAAGAGTACATACGTTAAAGTTGATTCTGCATCACAACGGCTTTTGTATTTTTAAAACAGTTCTGATGAACCAAGAACTGATGTAAGTGGAGATTACAAAGATTGCAGTCTTCATTGTGTCCTGTTCTCTCTCTCTCCCCCTCTCCCCCCCTCTCTCTCGAATGGGTACACTTTATTTTCCCCCCTAGCATTTTATTTTGTTTCAACATTCTGTGATTGAATACTCTTATCCCTAGATGCTATGTAATCAAGATGGGAAAAGAGGTAATCAAGATTTCTAGAGGAGAAAACTCTTCTGCTCTATTGGACCTCTTCCTATTGAACCAGAATTAGATGGCCAGAATTTGTTGTTCCTGAAGTCCTAGGAAAAGGAGAAAAAGAGGGATTATCAAGTTTTTAACATGGTGGCAGCTTAATGAAATGACTAAAATCAATAGGACATAAAGCTCTGAAGCAAATGGTCCCTTCGGAAATAACTTTTTTAAAGTTACTTAAATATGTATAACTCTCGAGAACAATAGTACAGTGTCTTTTAAAATATGTTGTAATGTTATTTTAAAAACAACTATAAATTATGGTTAGCCAGGTTATGATCTCCCATTTATTACCAATTCCTATCTGAGAGCTCAGCCATAAAAGGTGGTTTGCTAAAAGGCCACAGGATAGTAACCTGGAAAACACTAAGTGTAAGCATAATTGAGAGATTTTATAAGAATCATATGAGCAATGAAATATTCAAGCTGAAGACATGGGAGGTCTAAACTGTTCATGCATTAAAACTGCAATTGAAAATAAGGTTCATAAATTAAACATATGCCAGCCATATCCATGGTGGAATTAAACGTTTCTTTTGATTCAAGCTTAATTTCTAGTGAGTTCATGGACACACCCGTGCAATTTTCTTGGCATTAATACAGAAGCAGTTTGCCACTGCCTTCTTTTTAGTATGTTTTCATGACTTCCTGATTTTGCCTATATTTATGGCCTTTCTTGAAGAGCTCCCATCTGGGTGTGACTCTGCCTAATTTTTTTGAGAACAACCAAGTGTGGCATAATGAAATATTAAAGCATTCTTGAAAAAAAACCTAAACTGTAGAATTTAAATTGTTTAATAAAAAATATATGAACCATGATTCCCTAGGGAGGGAATGGGCCTAGCAAGCAAATGTATGTTGGTTATTTTATTTTAATTAAATGATAATGAAGCTGAAAACAAAAATGAAAATGGCAGCAGAAGAGTTCTCTTTGGATGACACAATTGTGTCACTAATTTTCCTAGGGATTCTGAAGCTTTCAAAAAATACCGTTGCTCTATAAAATGATTAATGAATAAAACTAATAATCTCATTTGCATTATAGTTGCAAGAAATAAATGTGCCACATTCTTTTAGTAATTACATTTTCATCTATGCATCACATAAAACTCTAATAGAATCCCACACATTTTTGGCATGACTTATTTCCAGTTGTTGTTTTAGTTTTCTCATCTTAATAATCTCAGCACACAATGTTTTCTGGAGAAAAAATAGTGAAGCTTTTTCCCCCCCTAGTTATAAAAACTCTTCTGAAACCAGAATTGTCATAATGTTTCTTTGATTTAGGGTTATTTTTGTCAGGACTATAGTAGATTAGATCATTTAACTTTTGCTTCCTACCCATGAAACACTTTTGTTCTGAAAAGCTAGAAATTTAAATTAATGAATAGAAATAGGGACTTACACTAATGCAAAGCTTTTTTGCAAAGCTCTGATACATATATTTGTGTAGGTCAGTGGAAATATAAATATTTCAAAGAGAAGCTGAACCCAACTATTAATGATCATTATGAACAGATCATGACTATCTGATCACATTGTGTATTGAATAGTGAAATCTCCACAGCTCTAATCTTGCTATTGTTTGATTGATTATATTTAATTCAGTTGGTGTTGGATTTTATCAATTGCACAGATTTTCCCTGGATGACCTACCCCCAACCTGATACTTTAGATCTTCCAATAGTGCATTCATTGTTGCTGTAATTACGTCCATCCACCTTCCTTCCTTCCTTCCTTCCTTCCTTCCTTCCTTCCTTCCATCCATCCATCCATCTTTCTAAACATTATAGATTTCTTTAAAAATCTTGATGTAGAGATTTCATATCATATGATTTCATATGTCAGATCTTCATATTATGTGTCTAAAGTATGAGAATATGAGCCTGATCATTTATGCCTTGTGTAAGAACGGTGAGCTCATCTGTTCAGTGATAAATTAGTTTGTTTTCTTGGCTATCTATGGTATTCTGAAGAGTCTTCTCCAAAAACAAAGTTCAAAAGCATCCATACTCTTGATTCTTCAAAGTCTAACTTTGACTTTCATAGAATATCACAAGGAAAGCCATTCCATGAACCATTCTTTATAGGTATAGGCACATCCTGGCATCTGAATATTTTTTCAAAGCCTTCATTGCTAATCAATCCTAAAAGGTAAGAACTACCCCTGCCCCATTTCACTAACTTCATTATCATTTCTAAGGCTAGTTTTTGTACCTGTTGTCATTGTTTTCATCTTCTTTATATTTACACTTAGTACAATATTTTAATGTGTTCTTCGACATTATTGGTGCTCACAAATTATTTGTGTTTTTATCAGCATAAGGCAGGTTGTTGATATTTCTTCTCTAATTTTAAAAGCACATTTATCTTCAAAATCTATTTCCCATTTCAAATACAGACTGAATAAATGAGTATTAAGTCTTGTCTCACTTAATGTCTGGGAAGAGTCAGTGGAGATTCTTACTCCTTTGCCAACCTGAAGCCAGTCTATTTTGCTATGCTCTATCCAGACTATGACTTCCTAGTCCATGTATAGGATAAGGCTCTCTTAATTAGCTGGTGTGCATAAACAATAGTTTTTCTTGTTCTTCAGCTTTTTGTAAAGCGAACTTTATCTGGCATCCCCCCCTTTCATATAGGACTATAATCAGTGATCCTAAGAATGATTTTGCTAAAAAGTGAAATTAAGACTATTGCATGATAGTTTGTGTATTCTATTAGGTTTCTTTTTTGGTATCATTATGCAGATTGACCTCTTCCAAACTGCTGACCACTATGTTCTCCAGGTTTTCTTGCATATATTGGTTGAACTTTTTACATATTCTTATTCTGTTGCTTGCCATATTTCTGTCCACATTCCATCAATCTCTACAGCTTTTTACAGTTTGGTAATGATTAGAGTGCTGATCGAAATTAGCATTAGAAGCTCCGGCAAGTATGAAGTATCTTTCAAGACATCTTGGATTTTGGCTTCTTTACTGTTTAGAATTTTAGTATACTCCTTTCATTCTTTTTGGAATCAGTTACTATTTTTTCATTAGCATACTCATTCAAGGTTGGAACTTTTTTTTCTGAGCCTACAGATCTTTTGGAAAGCTTTCCTTGTTTTTCCAGGCTTGTTTCTGCCTTCAGTGTCTTTACAGATGTAATTGATTCTTGTCTCTTCTGAAGGCCCTCTAAAATTCTTTGTTAATTTCCTTTATGGGATTCCTTGACATTAACTTCTTTCTTTGACAATTTCCATGTCTCTTCTGACTTCTAGCTTGCTTTCTTCTGTTTCTTGGTCTTTGGCAGTCTTTTTTCAGATTCATCCTTAACAAGTTTCTTAGATTTCATTTCACAGTTCCTCTGGTTCCCTATCAATGAAGTTCAGGACTTCAAAGCAATGCTTGATGTTTTCTTTGTCCATGAATAGAATACGCCTAAAACCACATATGAATACAAAATGGGCTTATTATATTGCTTCAGCTTGGCTTGCAACTTACACATATGGACAGTTGGTGATCTATTCCACAGTCAGTCCTTTGCCATTTCTTTGCTGTTGTAACTGAGATGTTCTACTTCCTTGTACAAATAATATGGTTAATTTGATTTCTTTCACCTGGTGTTGTCTATGCATATTGTTCCTATTTTACCTCTTTGAAAACTGTGTAGGCAATCAAAAAACTTTAGAATGGTAAACATTCTAAGTCATTCTGCTGCTTAATTTCTTAATTTAATGTTTCCCGTGCCATGCAGTTATCGTAGGCCAACTACATTTGGCATTCCAGTCTCCAAGGAGCATATCATGCTTACATGTTCTGTCAATTTCAGACTGAAATTGATCACTAAACTACAACCTCTTTTTCTGCATCCATTAGTGGTTAGATCATAAAACCAGATAATTCACAGCTTAATGGTCTTGTGGAAAGTCCAAATTAAAGGGGGAAAAACAATAATGAAGAAAGCCAATATGTTATCTGGGATCATGAGTCAATCCTTTGAATTTCAGATCAGATTCTTTGGCCCAAACTGACCTCTGCTGAACTACAAACATGATTGGCAGGACTGACTGGAACAAGTAATGACTGTAGTATTACAGGTCCACTACAAACACAGGTAAAAATACCCTGCAATAAAAGAGCTAGTCTATGATAGTCCCTGAGTGGCAAGATTTATAGACTGGATTATTTTGTATAAAGCTGTATGAAAATGTTAGGAAGTATTCAGGAGAGACTTGTTAAAAACATAACCTAACAGGAAGCTTTAAGTAAATCATGATTGTATCTCAAAAGAAACTTTGGTGGTAAATGGAGTACAACAATATCATAATTACAGAGGACTTGAAAAAGCTCTAAGAAATCCAACAAAATAGACAGTACTGGGATGGGTTGTTGAATAATCGTAATGCTTATGATAAAAATACCAATTTTTGTAAAACAAATAAAAGAGCAAAAAATAGTATCCCTCTTCTTACAGTGATGACAAGTTGCTGCAATTTGTTACTGATGAGAAGAAATTGCTCTAGGAAGAGCAGCCAGCTATTTAAAGCTATATAACCATTGCATAAATAAGATTGTTTCCTTTACAAAATAAGAAATAGGGCTGTTTCTCAGAAAAAGCAGAACAATTCTCCAGCTAATACCTCTATCAGCATCCTTGAGCAATGTTCAAGCTCCAAAGCCCTGAGGGGACTGAGCATTAAGGCCAAGAGTTCCATCCATCTTTACAAATAATATGCTTAATTTTTTTTTCTTTGTTTGTTTGCTTTAACCAAGTCACCATTTTAGTTTTTTACATTGGGAATTAGGAGCATTAAAATTAAAAGCTGTTCTGAGCATCAATGGCACTACCCACTTCTACTATGAGATAAGCTTCTTAGGTTTGCTGGTATAGAAGCAGATCCATCAAAGGACATTTTGCATTGTCTTCCCTGAAATCTGGAGATATCTCTGATTACTTCCCAAAGCATTACTTAGAGGGGTACCAAGTCAACTTTGAAGGAAAACTAAAATTACAGAGCTAGATTACTTTGTGGCAGCCTCTCAAAGACCAGGAGGTCAATTTATTTTCCAAAGTACTAGAGGGCAGGACAAGAAACAATGGATGGAAACTAATCAAGGAGAGAAGCAACCTGAAACTTCCTAACAGCGAGGACAATTAACCAGTGGAACAGCTTGCCTTTGGATGTTGTGGCTGCTTCATCACTGGAGGTGTTTTTTTTTTAAAGACTGAACAGTCACTTGTCTGAAATGATATAGGATCTCCTGCTTGAGTGTGAGCTGGACTAGAAAATCTCCAAGGTCCTTTCCAGCTCTGTTCTGATTCTAAAATCTTTTAAGAAATTGGTGAGACACATTTTGCAGTAGAAGTGCTGGTCCCAATTGTGTCTGTAAGTTGAGGACTACATGTAATGCAGAATCATCAGTCTATTTGATTTCTGGACTTCTTACATCTTGGTGCTTTATAGATATTTCCAGCCTGCATTGTGCAGTATACACTTTGATCTTCAATGCAGCCTTCCTCAACCAACTGGGAACTAAGGGGATAAGACCAAATGTTTTGATGTAATGCCTTAGCAACTTAAAAAACATAGCATTGCCTATGAATGGATCATCATTTTTTTAGGTAAAAAGAAAAGACATTTATTTAGTACCATTTGCCTTAAGATGATATGTAATTTCACTCCTCAAAGACCGTTATAAAGAACTAGAGATAGATACCTGAAAACCCTAGCAACTATAAACTTCAATGTCCCTAAACAGTTTCAAAGTTAAATTATCTTAATATTTATCCTTCAGACTTCCCTATAAATCAGAAACTAGGGGTAAATTGTAACCATAACTACACAACCAGGGTGTAAGACCCATTGAATACAAGAGGAAGTGCTTGTTAAATAATCCTGCCTGGAAATGCAGTTTTGAGGCTGTACATTTCTTTGCCCAAATATTATGGACTGTGTAAAATTCAGTAATTTATGGAGAACACAAGACTATAGAGACAGAAATATATTTTAATATTTTATTCATGTGTTTTGAAATTATTTTTGCTCTAGTATAGCATTTCAATATAGGACAACTACTAATTATTTGTTGTAAAATGACATACATAAATGAACAAGTCAAGTTTTTATTGAACAATATAAGCCACATTACTAAAATAAAAAGACTGCAAATGCAATAGCTGTTCCATATTTAAAAATGATACTTATGGTTGGAGGAATTAGTTTCATCAAAGAGAGAACATATTTAGAATCCTCTTTTGATTCACATCACATTGGGGAAAGTAAAACAGAGGGTTTGTTGTGGGAGGACAGGATCTGCTCAAAGGAGGATCTGCAAGGGTTCCCAAAAGTCAGTTTGTTGCCTGGGGTTCCAAAAAGTCTGCTCAATTTTATATGCTTCCCAACTACCCCATTGAACAACATTGTTGTTCTTCAGTTAATCAGTCCCTCCAAAACATTATGATTTGATGGCCATCATTTTGCCACGTTTGTCTGTTACTATTTCTTTGAGTTTCTTATAAGTTTATGCTTATGTCATCAATGATAACCCTAACCCATTTTATTTTCTGTTGGTCTCCTTTTCAATTATTTTCTGTTTTCCCAAGCGTCAGATCATCTCCCAATCTCCCTCTATATTGTTTGCGTAAAATATTTATGCTCTTGTTTAATTGATAGTGCTTCCAATAATCAGTCTGGTCTAGTACCCTAACTCTAGCCCCCTCTAAACTAGAGATTATGCATCTATAATGAAGAGCATTTTGGCAACAATGCACAACATTTTTATTGTAGTTTCAGCTTGGAATGCAGGCAAGTTATTCGTCTTGGCTAAAATTGCTTCTTAATTGTCAAACTTTATGCACAATTTAAAATGGCAAGGAAGCGCAGGAGATAAGAATGATCTAATAAGTTCCTCATGAGTTTGCTTTCCAAGCCAACACCCTTTGGATACAAATACTAATGCATATAGTTCAAATGAACAGTAACCATCTTAAACTTGTGGGTTGCAGAGTCTCTCCCAGGGTCTTTTCGTAGCCAAGATTACTTGAAACACTCAAACATATGAGATGAAATTGCTGTTTTCAAATCTCAGAAGACATTCAAAGTTAAAGGGGTTTTCTTTAGTATTATTTTAATGCCAAGAAGCTAATGAACTCTTCAAATAGATAATCTCTTTCAAATAGATAATCTCCTACCTGGCAACTAGTAATATAGATGAAAAAGATATGTGTTTTCCATTGGCTCTTGTATTTATATTATTGGCTTGTTTAAATAGTAGCTTCAGTTCATAATAGGTTGGGCTAACTGACAACAAGATTAGGGCACATGGTAGAGGACTTTGGATACAAAACATGCATTTGTGGCAAAAAGTAATATATGCCAGAAACATAAGAAACTGAAGTGAAGCCATGTCTGTCTTGTATCATGCATATCTCAACCATGGACTGTTCTATCAGAGAGTTAGATTTACTTTAGAGAATGGTTATCACAAAGTCAATATAAATTCTTAATTATCTGTACACTATTAATCCAGAAAATAGGCATGATCATGATTTGGATAGAACTATACAGTATATTCAGAAGAATATGTCTGAAATGTACAAGTTCACATTAGATGCAGTTACAATAAAAAAAACACACAATAAGTACAGCATATCAGAGTGAAAACATCTAAACCAGGATTCTTACCTGATATACAGTAGTAGCTTTTTACAGTCTGAGAATTTTTAAACAAGGCAGCTATTTGGACTTATTTCTTATAGTTCTGTTAGAGAGAGAGGGGAGAAAAAGTCCACAGAATTTTATTTGGATAGATTTCCTCTCAGAGATTATAGCAAGTGCAAATAACAAAATTTTGGAAATACATGGATTGATTGATCGATCGATCAATTGATTCTATTTGAACACCCAGCAATTGCAGTCTCTATTTAATAACAGTTCAGTTGCCACAATGATGTAAGTTTAGTTGATGAATGTTATTATTTTACAGTATATGTTTCATAATGAGGATGAGGATGCTGCAGGTAAATAGATGTATTTAGTATCAGCTACGAGAGAGGCCGATGCAAGCAACCTACCACATTCTTGTGATTTAATGCAAGCAAATCTAGTACACCCACTTTATCAGTTATAAACAAAGGGCTCACTAGGCTTACTGGCATAGAACCTGCTCTATGCTCTCACATCTTCCCCACGCTTCTTAATTTTAAGCACAGCTATAGCTACATGTAATTTTATTCTCAGATTATGCCAAGATAAGGAAAGAGGAACATATTGCTACTATGTTGATAGTCAACCATATTCAATGCCTACCCAAACCTGGATAATTCACACAAAATCTAGATTAAGTACTGTTCCATCAATCAATATTTTCTTTCTAAATAACTTGAACATTTCCAGATGTTGATCTTTCCTATTTACAGGCTCTGTTCTTAGTCCTTGGAAATGCTTTTCACTAATTTTATTCATCTGAAATTGTTCTTTACAAATTACCTCCTTTTCTCTTTCAGCAGAATCAGTTATTGCTTGGATTCTTTTCTTCTTCTTCAGTATCAATAATTAGTACAGATATCATTACATTTATGTCACTGTGATCTAGGGTATGTACGGTATGTTGTTGTGGTTTTGCAATTTTCTCCGGCTTTTCTTCAGTTTCTACTGTTTTGTTCTTTACTTTCCAGTAGATATTTAGAAAAGCAGCTTTATATTGGGAAAAGTTCTTCTGACTTTCTCCTTCTCCTCTTCCTCTTGCTGCTCCTTTAAATTATTTTATAACACTATGCACCCAGAAAAATACAGCATACTTCACTTAATCCTCCTAAACAGTTTGGTAACAAATCCTCCACGGAAAGATTGAAGGCAAACGAGGTCCAGGCAGAAGAAGAACATCATGGCTTCAAACTCTAAGGGACTAGTTTGGATAAAACTTAACAGCACTTTTTCATGCGGCTGTTGACAAAAATAGAATTGCCAACGTGATCGCCAACGTCTGATGATGCACATGGCACAAGAAGAAGAATGCATCAATGTAGATTTCTTCAGAATTTCTAATTACCTTTTTTTCTTGTGGGGGACAGGTTTACTGTAGTTGTTTTAATTGCCACAGTTTTCCCGAAATTGCATTCATTTGGCATTTTGTGGAAAAAGTGGCAGTACTTGCCAAAAACTTCTGAAGAACAAGAAATTGGATTGTCTGCTTTGTGGTTCTCTTCTTTCCCCGTTGCCAGTTTGCTGGAGAGGCTAACAGTACTTTAGTTGGTAATGAGATAAGCCATCCCAACCCATTTATATTTTTTGCATCATTCTGTTTTTTCCATCACATACTGTTTATATTTTTAATCGCATCATCTGCGTATTGCTACATACTCAAATATATTGATTCCCTTTTCTCACAAGAATATATATTTCAGAAGGTATTTTAACTACCATTTTAAAAATATGCTTTTTTCGAAACATAAATGTGTATTTATTTGTTTTGGTTATTATTTTATTTTATTTATTTCAGCCAAAGCTACCTTACCCAATTCAGAGCCACTTGAATTGTAGGATAATTGTATTCTAGTTCAATATATGATTGTCCCAGAAATATGGGTCAGTAAATCTTATATCTAAATTATAGACCATAACAGATCCCTTGATAACCTGCTGGTATATGTTGTAGCATTAATAAGGTAACACTTTTCTATCAGATTGTCAATTAAATATAAGCTCTATAGCGCTAATGCATTTTAATTGAGCATTCCTTCTTGAATTTCATTTGCTAATGGAAGTAGATGATTGGCAGGGACATCAGTAGTGAAACTTAGAACATGTCAGGAAAAAATTTACAATAGTTAAAGATGAAATAACTTCCTCTTTTCCTATTGGAAAGATCATGAGCCAAATGCAGCTATTTTGCATCCATAACCATGAGAGGACCAAACATGAAATCTACCAAATGGAAAACATTTGTTATTGTCATAAGATGCTATATTTTAAATTAACTAGGATTTCTCTAATCTATGGATTGGAGGCAATTAAGTAAGCCAGACAAACATATGCTCGTTGTATTCTGATCTAAGGTGGTGTGGGCACATGTTTTTACTTTGCATGACTGTGAATAGAGAAAATTAAATTAAAATTAAATTAGATTTGACAGTAGCTTCACTTTGTTGGGAACAGGATCTCTAGCAAGGCTTGTGTGGTCCCTAAAGAAGAGGTTTTAAGCATTTTCCAGAATTATTTAATCCCTGTTTAAATGTTGCATACCCTTAAATTTACTTCCGCTTCCTGGAATTCTCCAAGTTAATAGGCCAGTGAGAATATCATCTTTTACTTGTGGATTGTTGTTATTTACCAATTTATGAAAAATTGTGGCATTGCAAAAGCAGGCATTCTTGTCAAATCAATTGTACATAGAAAAGAAGAATGCCACTCATTAAAATGGTCAATAAAATAATTTTCAAGGGTTAAGCTACTTTTAGGCTAACTGAGATATAGCTGTGTTGTGAATCAAATTGGTTACATAGTAACATTATTAACCAAACTGGGCATTCAATAAACTAAAACAAAAATACAGGTAATCCTCGACTTACAACCACAATTGAGCCCAAACCTTTTGTTGCTAAGTGAGACATTTGTAAAGTTAGGTTTGCCTCATTTTATGACCTTTCTTGCTACAGTTGTTAAGTGAATAGTTGTTAAGTTGGTAGTACAGTTGTTGAGTGAATCTGGCTTCCCCATTGACTTTGCTTATAAGAAGGGTGTAATGACCTTAAACCTGAAAATAGATCTTTCATGAAATCAGAAAGTAAAATAAATGTAATTTCTTTGTTGGATTTTAACAGCAGAAGTTAGCTGCATTAATGTCTACAAATCTGTCTGGATATTTTGGCAGTCAAATTTGTTTGTGCACTTAATTTTTAGACTCTGAGCCGACATTTTGAGAAGTCTTATTTGTTTCTAATGGACCTCACTTTCCAACTTAAGTCATTCGTATGGTATTAGTCAGTACATAGATTTATCAACAAAAGAAGAACAAGTTTAACTATGTAAAGTTGACCCTGCTTTTCCCTACTTCTACTTTTATTTCAAGAATTACAACTGAGTGTTAAATGCAGCTTTCTTTGTGGTTCTCCCATGGCTTCAGAAAGGACTTCCAAAACATTTTGTTTTCAAATGTCTTTTCATATTTATCTGTTCTACTATTTGTTATTGTCCACTGATTTTTTAACTGTCAAATATTCTTTGCAAAAAAAATAAGGAAAATAGGTTAATTCATAATATATACCAGTACAGTGTCTTTTTTATTTCTATTGCAAATCAAAAATCTCCTTTTCCCCCTCTTTGGATTTCTTCTCAGCGAAGGAAATTACATACTGTTCTATGATTGGGTTATATTTCCTTTGTCTAAAGTAGGCAATAAAACAGTGATTTGATCTGGGAACCTGGTCAATTACAAGACATTATAAAACATGCAGGTTTCCTGTATCAGGTCGAACTGAGTTTTCAGAAGGGCTATGATCCTGAAATGCTTTCATCCTTGGTAAATAAGATCCTGGATGGGTAAAGTGTGGCATAGTTATCCTGTACCTTCTGCCAGCTTTTGATATCATCCATCATCTGGATTACCTAGCAAGATTGGAGCTTGGAATCACTGTTATAGAGTGGTCCCAGTCCTTTCGGTCAAGCAATATTATTTTAACCTTCCAAAAACGATAGAGGACCTGGTTTTCCCCCAAATGCTGGGAAAAGGTGAGATTGGCATGGACTGCATGGGAAAATTTAGCTGTGATACCAAGTCTTATTTTTAATTTTGTTATGTATATGTGTTTGTGTACACATATAACAGATAATCCTTAACATACAACCACAACTGGAACTTCTATTGCTTAGCAATGCATTCATTAAGTTGGTCACAACCAATTTTATGACCTTTTTGCCACAGTCATTAAGTGAATCGCATGGTTGTAAACTGAATCCAGTTTCCCCCATTGATTTTGCTTGTCAGAAGCTCTCTGGGAAGGTCAAAAATGACCCTGCGATGCTACAACCATCTTAAATACATGCTGGCTGCCAAGCACCCACATTTTGAACAGAAGATCGTAGAGACACTATAACAGTCATAAAGGTGAGGACTGGTTGTAAGTGGCTTTTTTTCAGTGCCATTGTATCTTGTATCTTTAAATGGTCTTTAAATGAATGGTTGTAAATTGGGGATTACCCATATATAGGCCTAATTTGGGGGTTGTGAGCTCCCCAGAGTTTGAGCAGTCCTATAAATGTTATAAATAAATAAAATAAATAGCAAAGGTTGATGTTGGGGGGACTAAAGTACAACACCAAGGCGATTTGCGTCCTTCTATGATGTGCTTAATTTTGGTTATCATTTATTAACACTGCTGAAGAAGTTCTGGAGTTTTACAGTGAGATGTCATCAGCTTGTTGATGATATCCAATTCATCTTGTCAGGTACCATTGTTGCTCTTATTTCTCTTATTTCTCTTATTTCATTTATTTATTTATTTATTTATTTATTTATTCAAGCATGTATTAGATAACAGATATAAGTATAAACATGATTATGAATGCAAGAAATGGATACGAACAAACGAAATATTAGGGCAGGGATGGTAGACACGCTGGTGTGCTTATGCATGCCCCTTACAGACCTCTTAGGAGTGGGGTGAGGTCAACAATAGAGAGTCTAAGGTTAAAATTGTGGGGGTTTGGGGAAGAAACCACAGAGTCAGGTAGTGCATTC
>JANHFT010002107.1:121523-134631 GCA_032467955.1 Pseudoxenodon macrops
AATAGTTTTACATCATCAGCGAAGAGAATGCAGTTGCTTATAATATGATCGCAAAGGTCATTTATGTAAAGTATAAAAAGTGTGGGTCCTAAAACACTTCCTTGGGGGACACCACTGTTAACAGGTGCAGGGTTTAATAGAGCGTTTCCTATTTTGACTACTTGTTATCTGTTTGATAGGAACGCAGCTATCCACTTATGCAGGGAACCGGAAGTACCATAAGATTTTAGTTTTAGAAGTAGTTTGTCGTGAACCACTGAATCGAAGACTTTACAGAAGTCTATATCAATTGTGTCTGTTGCTTTACCCTGGTCAAGTTGTGGAATCCATATGTTTTTGCAGTGTTGCAGATTGCAGGACAATTTTTTTCTGAAGCCAAACTGTTTAATGGATAGCAGGTATAAGAGAGCTTATATATAAGGAAGCAATAGATACTAAGTTCAGCAATGTGCCTAAGTTCAGTGACAGGGCAGACTAAAGAAAAGAAACTGAAATTAAATCCAGAAAAAAAGAATATGTTTTTACAATTATACTTTGTCTACCAACTGCGCCTTTTCTGACACAGATTGGCAATAGTGATTGCTGGCTTCTTTGCCTCCCATCTTGACTATTGCAACATGCTCTTATGTCCCAAATTCAGCCAAACCCAACTCAAACATTTGAATCAAACTGAAATCTAATGCTCAATCCTGAATCTATAAACTGAAAGGCAAGGTCAATATTTCAAATAGGGTAGAGAAATGTATAAGTCATGTTTATGCCTATGCTTAGTTTGTCTATTGCCCACCTGTGTTTTAAATAATCATAAATATTAGCACTAGCACATCTCTGTTCTAAAGGAAGTCCTGCATTCTACAAATGCCTACCTATACAATAATTGGGATTGTATTTTACATGCATATTTCTACATTATTTTTCTATATAGCTTTGAGATAATAAATGCATGAGTAGATATCAACAGATACTGACGTTTATATCAGTACATTATTTATAAATGTATTTTCTGCTTATTTCTACATAGATATACAGTACACACCTACACACACACAGTTTTCTACAATAACAAAAAAAGGAAGTTATACTATTGATATATATTACTGATACATTGCTGTATTCATGATTCAGGCAGTTAAAAAGCACCCTGTTGAATCCTTGAGAGCGTGGAGCAAACTGTATGGGAGGAGGCAGTTTGACTAGTAACTTGGATTTAAGTTATGAAACATCTGTACACCAAAGTGAGCTTGGAACGTGGCCTGCAAAAGAAAGAGACAAAGATGCTGCTCACTGCCCATGCTGCTACATTCCTCAAGAGCCCTGACAGGAAGAGGGTATTTCGGTTCTCCAATATTGAGGGTAGCAATGCATAACTTCTCTCTCCTCCAGTTAGGAGCTCACCATGTCATAGCTGTTATGTGGTTATGCAGCATCAATGATGGATTATGGAAGCCTTCTAAACTGTGAATCTGTTCCTTTGCAGAAGTGCAGGCTATCCAGGACAGATTTATCACCAAAATCCTAAATTCCAGTTCCTGAAATCAGCAACAATTCTGTGTTGTCCAAGTTCAGCATCAGTTTGTTCTCCCATATCCCACGTCTCCAGGCCTTTACAGCCTGGAGACGTGCAAAGACTTTAGTAACATCCAGTTCTGGATGTACTTTGGGAAAAACTACAGCTGGGTATCATTAGTATACAAGTGGCAAATGGCTTCAAATTCACATGCTCTTCCCAGCAACTTCATATAGATGTTAAAGATGGAAGATAATATGGATCTTTGTGGATCCCAGTGTCTCTCAATATCACATCTTACAGCACCCAAAGAGTAAAATCAGAACTTCCACGAAGTGCCTCCACTTGTCAGTCCATTCAAGCAATCCAAAAAGATACCAAAAGCTATTAAGGGAATCAAAACATCAACAAGATATCTAACCAGCCATCAGAGCGACCAAGGCTATCTGTGTGCCAAAACTGGATCTGAACTTAGATTGAAAAGGTTCTACATAATCTATTTCAGGGATGTCAAACTGGCAGCCTGTGGGCCGGATGCGTCACGCACAGGCCACACCGATCCAGCTTCGCAAAGGGAAAAAAGTCACGATAACGTCACGTGACAGTAACGTGACGGCACGAGTTTGACATCCATGATCTATTTCTTTTAATAGAACATGCCAATATATATCAAAATGTGCAAAGATAATTTCTTCTGGCATCTCTGAAATAACTTCCTTAATGAAGCACCCTGGGAAGATCTCAAATCATATACTCAAATCATATTTTAGAGAACAGACCTTAGGAAAGAATAAATTGGAAGCAAGTAATCAAGGAACATGAAACTGTGTTAGGTATACTGTTGTCTGATGTGAGCGGTCTGGGTTAGCATGACCTTGTTATATTTTAAAGGAGATTGAACAATGTGGAAGAGTGCAGCCAATTGCTGAAACTGTCATCCAGAATCGATTTGAAGTTTGTTCTCTAGAAACTTTCATTCTCTTAAAAGAAAAAGAAATAAAGAAACATACATACTGCTGCATTCATCTGTCACTTGCTAAGTTTTTTGAAATATTCCAGACTTGTCCCTGTTTTCTGTTTTGGCACCTCTCCATTACTTTCTACTAGAAATTTTTTTTAAAGTATAATGCTTCACACCTTGCTGAAAAACCTAGATAAGTTGAATTTTCTACCTATGGCATCTTGCATGCTATAAATTACCGTATTTTTCAGACTATAAAATGCACCGGTGTATAAGACACACCAAGATTTTGAAGAGTTAAGTAAGAAAAAGCAGGTTTTTGCCTTCTCCCAGCCCCCAGAAGCACTCTGCAAGCCTCCCAAACCCTCTGCACACCCCATTTTTGCAAAAAATGGGATGCAGGGGCAGGGCTTCGGGAAGCCAAAAATGGCTGTACTTCAGTGTATAAGATGCACCAACATTTCTACCCTCTTTTGGGAGGGGAAGTGCATCTTATACTCTGAAAAATACAATAGCTTTTTGCTATATTTAAATACTCTTTAAATTAAATATGAGAATTCCCATACAAATGTTAATATCCTTTCCAGATAGACTTTTTTTTTAAAGGATAAGTATAATGAATAGGCCACAAACTGTATTTAAAAGTAATGAATTACTGCTTGTTATTATTTCAAGTCTTTAAAGCAATATATAAGTAAAATATATATGGTAACGCAGACCTTGATGTAGGTGAATAAAAGGTACCGGTAGTTTGAAAATGTAACTAAATTTACAAGTGAATTCACTGACCAATTTTAAGAGGCTGGCAATAGATGATTTTTAATAGTTAAAGAAGAGCACACAAAATTAGACAGTGCAAAAATATTTGGCATGATCGACATCTGAAAATTGCCTGACTTACAGAACTCAGTGTACTTCTTGTGTAGAATATCATATTAATAATTTACCTTTAATTGGCTCCATAGGAAGCTTCGCTGGTTTTGGAATTTTGCACTGGCAATATCTAAAAAGCTCAATTTCACTTTGTACCAATAGAGCTAGAAGTCACAAGATTTAATGCTACTTCTTGTGGATTTATACAAAGATCAAGGGTTTTCATACCATACCAAAATAACTGTACAGTGCGGGAATGTTCATGTTATTCCTAACTATTAAAAGTCTTTATGAGTCATTCTTACTGTCAATCAGCTTTCCTTTCAACGTTTTTCCTTCCTTCTTCTCCAGCAATACCTGCGGGAATGTATAATTCTAATTTCTCAGGATAATATTCCGCATACAGCTGAAAAAGTGGACAGTACACAAGAAATGTGACAACAACTGTGTTACATTCTATGGTTTTGATGGAAATAATAAGCACAGCTATCTTCTAGAAACTGCTTCTATATCCCTCTTTCCACAATTACTATGCAGCTGTAGATGGATGATCTCAAAGGTCTTGTAAAACATTCTTGAGATCAACCCAAAACTGACTAGATTCCATATGCCTGAAGTTTGCCTACCTAGGTTGTCAAATAGCTGTACAATTTGTTACAGAATTTTTACAGCAACAGCAGTAATATATAATTTCTCTTACCATTACGCACATTTTGCACCATATTGAACTGAGAAATAAATCAGGGTATATTTATAAAATACTATGTTGTGCCATTTAGATACAAACTCATATGTTTTGCTCCACTACTTGTTTGCATATAAAAAAGGCAGGCTTTAATTAAATTGGTTTACTGGGTGGTCCTGCTTAATGCTTAAGAATCTGTAATTACAGACTAGACTATTTTTGTTTGCATAACATGCACTAATTTTAAAACTAGGTTAAAAATTTAAACTGATTAAAAAGTTACCGTAAATCATTTTCTTAAAAACGTTCCCTGGATTATGAAGTATAAAAAAGGGGCAGGTTACAAAAACATAATCTTCAGGGGTTTTGTGTGTGCGCACGCGCACACGTGTGCCATTATGTGCATGTTTCTGTTTGATTCTGATGATTCTGCCATCAACATCTGCTCAATTTATTTATCTGTTTTGTTTGTTTATAAAATGTATTGGCTGCCCATCTTACGTCAAGGTGACTCTGGACAGCTTACAATCATAAAAGATAAAAATTGTATAAACTAAAAATATAAATTAATATACAAGCAAGTTAAAGACGGGGAGGGCCAGAGCAGGATGCAGGGAGGTGGAATCTGTTGTTAATCAATCAACCATTTCCACGGTGGTGCTCCCCCATTGGAGACCCTAACTAAGGGGCGTGCATAAGCGTACCATTGTGCCTACCTTTCCCATTTTACTGTCGTCATTTATCTATACTTACTTTGTATATGCTTCTGTTTATACATATACCTGCTATCTTGTACATGTTTGACAAGCAAAATAAATAAATAAAATAAATAAACAAATGGCAGAGCCAGGTTCTTACAAAAGGTCAGGAAGGTTGGAGCCGACCTTACTCCAGAGGGCAGTGCAATGACAGAGAAGCCTCTTCTCCTGGACCCCACCAACCAGAATATTCGGGTCATTAGCCTACAATAGCCTACAGTAAATTCAAAAAGAGGGTGGCAGAAGAAGAAGATCCAGCTTAGTTAATACAGTATATAATATCCATGGTGCCTGGGTAGAGATTTAATATTATTTACTACTACTAATAATGTTCTTTATTATTCTTTATTACGAAGTTTCTTTAATAATATGGTATGTAGCTTTCTATCAAAATCACCAAGCAGAATAAAACAGGACCACTGTTAGAAAGACAACACGACTTACAGAACACAGCCAGTTGGTTTTTCCTGAAGCCTGACTTGGCAGTATCTCGGTCCTGCCCTTTTTTCCTTCTTCAGAATAATTGCTGCAGATCAGTTGCTGACTAAAACAGTTTTAATCCAAAACTAGCCTCAATATAAGCATATCTCAAACTTTCACAAGGTACAAAAGTAAAGCCTTGTTCAGTTCAAGCTTGAATCCTGTTCACTTCACATGCGTACACATTCATGCAGTTTTCTTGGCAGCATTATTTAAATAATGTTGGATTGATTCCTCCCCCCTCCCCATTCTAGTACTGTATATAGGCCTGGTTCACCCTATAGGTTAATAGAATTAACCAAACCTGACCCTGCTTAATTTCCAACCCAGCTTTGACACCTGAACTGCCTGTAAGATTCTTCAATGACATTCAAAATGTTTTGCATTCACTTCTTAAAACCCATGCAAAACTTCCCTGTTTGTCTGCCATTTTTGTGCTAAATATGAAGAGAAGATGGGAGGTAGTATAGTTAAGATTAAAGGTATTTCATCTGGTGGGTGTTAGTTAAATGGAGAATCTGAACTATAGACTGTCTTGAAATAATGGCATATGTGAGGAAGTCATAAAAGTCAAATTAGCAGGTGCGTTATTACTGAAGATAAGTTCAAAGCAGTGAACTAGATTAAATTCATGGAACATTTTTAAAGCCAGCAGGGCCATTTAGAAGTGGACTTCAAGAGTAATAGGAAAGAAAGCTAGATAATGTTCTGAAAGATTATGCTGATATGGCCATATTTATATGGGAAAAAAACATTTGGGCACAGCTTTCTGGAATATATCAAATTAAGATAAAATGGTTTTATGAACAGTAAAAATGAAATAACTACACATTTCTCTGCAGAATTAATGCACAGTTTGATTGCAAATCCAATTGAAGGTGCTGTTTTTGACTTTTAAAGCTCTTCATGGCACCGGACCAGCTTATTTGAGGGATCGCCTCTGCCTGATTATATCTGCCTGTCCCATTGGATCCAGCAGAAAAGGTTTCTTGTGAGTCCCATCTGCGAAGGAGTTACATTTGGCAGGACCGAGGCGAAAAGCTTTTTCTGCCATAGAATCTGCCCTGTGGAATCTCAGCCCTCCTGACCACCCATGAGGCAAGACTGGTCCCATTCTTGACATCCTTCTAGAAATCCCTCAAAATATGATTTATCTCAATTAGTGAGGTGACAGCATTGCCTATAACCGTGATGGTGAACCTATGGCACATGTGCCACAGGTGGCACACAGGGCCATATTTGAGGGCATGCCAGGCATTGTCCTATGCCAGCTCCAGCTGATTTCCATCCTTTCAGAGGGCGGGGGAGGCCGTTTTCATCCTCCTCAGGCTTCAGGAAAGCCTCTGGAGCCTGTGGATGGTGAAAAAAGCACCAATCCGAACCGGCAGCAACCCACCACTGCTGCTAACCCAAGTTTAATGGCAGATGTTGCCAACTGGTCTGTTACAAAATAAAGGAAAGATTCAATATCTAGTCTATAACGTGGTGAGAAGGCCCCATTTTCCAGGTTGGCCCTGGAAAGGAAGAGCATCTACGCTAAGGGACAAGTGTACAATAATTTAGAATCAATTTATAATATTTAAGAGCATATTGTTACATATAAGTATGTAATCCAATGCAATCCAATGAAAATATACAGTTTGATTATGACAGCATCTTAGTGGGCAATGCTTTCATTGTTATATTCTAGGAACAACTGATAACAAAATAAATCAACATTTTTAATCTTGGAAAAGCTTGCTTATATAACTATAGTGACATTCCTGAGCCAGATTCAACCAAAGGCTGTCTCGTCTCTATTTTGGAAGTCAGAGCTAAGTACATTGGTTTGGCCTAGAGTTTGATTCCATCACCGGGAACACATCTAGAGCTTCACTCAACCAACTCTGAACTGAGTACATTTGGAAGTTCAAGCATGCCAATAACAATACCTCATATGCCAAATATTCCATTTTATTTTCAAGCTAAGGCTTTATCTTCTAAAGTAAACAGCAAACATGTTTTTTTTCTTCAAACTGATAAAGGCATTTGTAATTTATCCTGTTGGCGGCATGTGAGATGATAACTTTCCACTGCATTTTGTATTTCCCTTGCTGCTTTCTTCCAAGTAGGTGAAATAAATTCTCCTCCAGGTTATTTCATCAAGCCAAGGAAATCACAGTTACGGAGCCATTGTCATGCTGCTGTGTGTGGTCTCATCATCTGGGGTTGCAACAAATAGCTATGATGTTCTTTGATTCCATCTTCTTGCTCTGTCTCTCTGTTTTTTTAATCTCAAGATAGGTATGTGCCAGAGGTGGGTTCCTACCAGTTCTAACCGGTTCTTTAGAACCATTAGTAACTCGGCAATGACGTCACAGAGTTGGTGCCTCCGTGGGCACCATCTTGGATTAATTTTTGCTTCTGCGCGTGTGCAGACGCTATTTTTTGATTGATGCACGTGCACGAGGCACAACCCTGAGCAAACCGGCAGTAAAAAGATCCACAACCATCCCCGGTATGTGCCAACAGCAGAAAAACAAAAACAATTGCTCTTGCCCCTTTAATCGTCATATAACAAACATCAGAGCATTGTGGGGAATTAAAATGGTAGCAAAGGCAGTAGTGTTTGCCAACTAGACCGGCTTCTTCAATGCTTTTGCTATACTTTCATCTCACAATAATCTGTTCTTGCTCTCCTGGTTGGGAAAGGAGCTTCTGCATTGCTGTCCTCCAGTGAGCTGACACTCTGGGTCTGCCAAGGGCTTCATTAAAACTGGAGCTTGCTCCAATGTACATTTACGGCACAAATCTCTACAGTGCAGAATACCTGAATAATCATAGGCTCTTTAGTACATAATCTGCTGCTTATTTGCAAATACGGGGTTTTTTTTCTTTTATACTTCGCTATAGACTCAAAAGATACTACTTTTAATGGAAAAGTTTTAATTCCTCATGCTGACTAGGGAATTCTGGGAGTTGAAGTCCACAGTTCTTATAGTGGCTAAGTTTGAGAAACACAGCTCTACAATCCATTTTTAACAGAGCATAAGTATGATGGTAGAACCAAATGCATTAAAGCTATTTAGAGATAAATGCTTACGTCCCAAGGGCCAAGTATGGTTTAGTAAAAGAGTTACATACTGTGATAGAAAGCCTTCATATCTGAACCTACTATGCAGGAGAACCGGAAGGGATAAGCACTATATGTTCCCATCGGAAACAGAGTGAAGATGAGAGCTAAAAAAATATCCAACTTTCAATAAAGAAACAGCAGACAGAGAAAAAGAAAAGAAAAAAAGATATTTCTAAGTTCAGATGCTATTCATGTTCTTGAGAAGACAGTGAAGATAAAAATGTTCTCCAAGCTAAGCTTATCCCTGGTTATTTTACACCTATGTAATTTTCTTACCAACATGATGAAAATAGTTTGCCATTGCTTATTTCCTGGATGTTTTCTGATTTCTCAGACTAACCTACAGCTCTGGAATTTTTAGGTCAAACTCCACCTGATTGCTATCCAGGTTTGTCATTGCTTAGCTTCTAAATTCAGATATGGTCAGCCAGATGCTACCAGCTGAGATAGTCAATAGAATGAAAGGTTCTTTCCTTATCAAAGAAATGATGATTCTGGAACAGAAGTCCAACACACTATGGACATGGCAACAGGATTTGGCATCTCAAACAATTACACCTAATCTAGAATTTAATGATTTGTTCGGTGGCACCAAGCTAAAAAACAAGGAGACCATGAGTTCTGGTCCCACTTTAGGCATAAAACCAGCTGGGTAGCCTTAGGCCAGTCATTCTCTCTCAGCCCTAAGAAGGAGGCAAGGGAAAACCACTTCTGGAATTTTGGCAAAAAAACTGTGGGGACTTCTCCAGGCAGTTGCTAGAAGTCAAAACGTACTCAAAGTCACAAAAATAAATAAGGAGCCAAAACATACTCTATTAAATAAAATATGTGCAAATTATGCGGAAAGCCTGATCTTTTCTTGAATTGTCACTGTTCTTGCGGATGCTTCTTCATGCCTTTTTCTGCTGACTTCCACCTAGAATCACAGTCAGCCTATTTGTCATACATGTTATGTGATAAGTCTGACAACACATTAAAGCTCATGCAAGCTTCTTTATTTTGGCTCATGATCAGAGAGGCATTCTTCTGCCCCAGATAAAAATTTCCATTTTACAGATACTATGAAGAAAAACTAGAACAAGAGCCAGGAGCGACAGGCCATTAAAAAAATTCTTACAAAATAAAACTGTAGATGCCATGATGCTTAAGTAAAACAGTCGTTTCCTGCCTCCGATATGCTCTTCAAGCTGCACTTTGTTTGTTTAAAAGTCTTTTTGAAGGTAGCCTTAGAAAATCGTCTTTTTTTCTGGCACTTTTCCTTGATTTAATAAATTGCATGATAGAAATTAAGCGAATGAGGCTTTCCTGTCACTACCTATCTATACCAGGATAAACTTCATGTTCAAAATCTGTAATAATTGTCAAAAGTTAATGCTGTAGAAGCAAAGTATGGAAAGAAAAGGAGAGGCACAATCCTGCTGCAATTCTTCCTTTGCTTTTGCTCTTCCTTTGTTCTTCCTTCGCTTTTGCTCTTATCATCAGATTATAATTAAAATTAATAATAAACATTTGAAGTTTTCAATCACAGCATGTCATTTCATCTGCAGTCAAAAAAATGCAAAAGAAGCTATGAATATAAATGCTACACGCAATGTATGTGGGATTAATTGTCAGCTAAACATTGTAAAAGATAGAATATGCAAAAACAAAACAAAAATCAGGAAAAATTCATTACTTGGAGCCATCTCTGTTCTGTTTCAGGACAAATTGCAGAGTTCAATCCAAACACACAAACACAATGTAATTTGTAAGAAAAAGAGCCAATTGCTGCTATGACCAATCTGTTAAAGCAATGTTTGTACAACAAGGCAAAAAATAATTTTGTATCAAATGCAGTTTTGTTCCAGAGGTTCAGTCAACACTTTCCTAATTACAAATACAATTGGAACTTTCAAACTGGAACCAGCCTTAATAGTCTTTAAAAATATGTCTTATATATGTATATACAGAAATATTAAAGTTTCTCTCTTGGAACTGAATGGAAAGAAAATTAGTTAGCTGTAGATTTATACAAATCAGTGGGGCAAATTAATAACAACCAATTGATTTGATGGCACCAATCTGATTACACTTAAATCAACTGAAGAATTAAGTCATGACTAATCTGTCCCACTGATTTAAGTGAAACCTAAGTACCACTAATTTAGCTTAGATCCAAATTACAGTAGAAGTTTAAAAGTGTAAAAAGTGTGGATATCTTGCTTTTAAACTTTCCAGACCCATGTTAGATTTTTCACCAGATTTTTACTGCTTTAATTAAAAGCTAATTTCTCTCTCTGAAGTGCACTTACCTTTGCTATACCATAAATGTTGGTTTTACATATTTTATTAAAGCTGAAACATACACATTGCATCATGGTTTATCATAATATATAAATTCAACAAATATATTTCTTCTAGTATGTAATTTGGTCCCAACCAGGGGTGAAATTCAAAAAATTTCCCTACCAGCTCTGTGGGCGTGGCTTGGTGGGCATGGCCTGGTGGGCGTGGTCAAGTCGACGTCACTTCTTTGCCCTAATGATCTACAAAAAGAAAATATACCAATTATTATACACAAAACAATAAAAGAGGTACACAAATACTTACAAAAGAGCAATAAGGCACTTATTGCTTTTATGTAAGTATTGGTGTACCTCTTTTATTGTTTTGTGTATAATAATTGGTATATCTTCTTTTTGAATTTCACCCCTGTTCTGCAATCCTACTATCCATTTCTAGTCATCTGGGCATTGAAGGTAGATTCAGTCAGATTTACTGTTGAGTCGGCCGGAAGAGGTGAGCAGGCGACTGGGTGGGTGTGGGCTCTGTGAACCAATTCAAATTGTACCTACCCTGGCTCCCGAGCTAGGCCGAGGTGGTTGAATTTCATCCCTGGTTTGATTCCCAAACTTGGCAACTTTAAGATGTGTGGACTTCAACTTTCAGAATTCTCAAAGCTGGGAAATTCTGGGAGTTGAAGTCCATGTGTCTTAAAGTTGCCAAGGTTGGGAAACCCTACCCTAGGCCACCCCATGCATTTAAATAAGATAAGACTAAACCTTGTTTTCCCTATTTGGCCTGATAAAGTTTCTTCAGATTTGTTTAAAAAGAAACATATCTGAGGGAACAAAGAAATCAGATCAGAAAATTGGTTTGCTGAAGTGAATAATCAACTGAAATAATTCTTTGAAGAACCACCAAATCCATTTTGGAATTTCAGAATTACTTGATTTTGTCTTTATTTTTAAAAAAAACTTTGGAATGCTGAAAATGCTGTTGTACATTAGTGTGTCACTAAAGCTGATATCTTTTTCATACAAAACTGTAAAAGACTAATGTTGGTAACCCTATATATCAGTCATATATTTCTAATCAAGAATGATATGATATGTAACATCCAAAATATGTATATTTGTATTTATGTTGCTAATGCAGAACATATGCCAGTGATAGCTAATGTTTTTGTCATCACATTATGAAAGTGTGTGTGTGTGTGTGTGTGCATCCATAAAGCAATGCACACACAAACCTCCTGCATGCCCCACCCCCGCAAATGTGCGTACGACCTCCCCGCGTGACCAAAACCCGTGCATGTGCACCCGATCCCCCTGTGTGTGCCCTACCCCCATACATGCATGTGCAACCCTGTGCTCTCCCTGCCCCATGTATGTGCATCTGACCCCCACACATGCGCCCTGCTCCGCGCATGCATGCATGACCCCTGTGCATGTGTGCATGATCCCCCACGTGTGGCCCACCCCCCCATGCATGCACACACGACCCCTGCACGTTTACCTCACAAATGTGTGTGTGACTCCTGCATGCGCTTCACCCCCCGTGCATGCATGGCAGAGAACCGAAAACCAGCTGGCCAGTGGGATGTACATGCACATGTGTGGTGGAACTGAGCTGGGGCAACAGCTCGTGTGCCCACAGAGAGGGCTCTGCGTGCCACCTGCGGCACGTGTGCCATAGATTCCCCATCACGGCACTATTTTAAGAAAGTGTACATGGACATTATTAATACATGGAGAACAGGAGCACAAAAGAATTATATGTACCTGCACCATTTCAATAATTAATAATAGAAAATCCTTAGAAGAAAGCAAAATTGAACATTTGGTGCAAAAAAACCTGTAAAGAAAGGAAGTAGAAACATCCATACATCTTCTCTTTATATTCATGATGTTCTCTGTTAATATATGAATATATGAACAAGTCAGAGAGCCAACTTGAACAAGTAGTTAAGGCACCAGGCTAGAAACCAGGAAATTGTGAGTTCTAGCCCTGCCTTAGCTAAGAAAGCTGGCTAGGTGACCTTGAGCCAGTCAATTAGTCCAATCAACTCACAGGGTCGTTGTTATGGGAAAATAGAAGGAGGAATGAGTATTATGTATGTTTCAGTATCCAGAATTATACAATTAAATTTTGCATCTACTTTAAATGGGGTGTGCATGGAACACTATGTGGCAGTTTCTAGATTAAGGCTGCACTCAATTATGCTAGTACTGATGCTGCCAAGTAGAGCATTTGCCTATTTTATTAAATCTGTTTGGCTTAGTACATTGGTTAATTGTACAGCAAAGCACAATTATACAATTACCATATTTTTGGGAGTATAAGACGCACTTGAGTATAAGACACACCTTAATTTTTGGAGAGGAAAATAGGGGAAAAAAACCTGCCTACCAGGTATTCATCTGGCTAGCGTCCTTAGTCTGGTCAGCTTCAGCACATTATTTTATCC